>JBCAUG010102613.1:5358-21757 GCA_038406175.1 Haplosyllis leylae | reverse complement strand
ACCATTCTAGTGGTGGAAGCACGAACTATGAGAAAAAAAGCCAAAAATGATTGTGACATTCTGTCTTCGTAATCAATGTGAATGTGCTAGCCTGCATAATTGATAAAAACATTGTGCGGTTTTGGTGATAAAACTGGCTGTTGATGTGTTCATGATGTTTATAATATATTTTCATTACTAGCTATTCCTATTATTTGCCTCTTTTGAATTAACAAATATAGACAGTACCTCTCTAGAGTAAACGATGACCTCACCATATACTCTCTTTCTTGAGTTGATATCTTGTGTATCTATCTAAAGATTTACAAATTAAGCAAGAAAGCTGAACGGCTCATTGCACACCTGTTCTGATGTCGTCCCGTGTATGTTCTTGTTATGGCAGTGTTATTCTATTCCAGTCGGTTCATTTAGTATTGTTCATTTAGTGTTATTGTAAAGAGAAGCCACAGAAAATAAGCAGATAGAAATCATATGAAGCCACATAATGACTGGTCTAAAACAAGAAAAGTAAGATTTTAAGTAAAAAACAAAATTAGAAATGGCAAGAAAATTTGTAAGAAAGGAAATGATAAGAAATAACAAGAAATGATACAAAACCATTACAAATGATGCAAAATATCATTACCTGGTAATACCAATCACATTGACACAGCCTTGGTTTGCGAACAGCTGCGCTAAAAAGGAATGATTTAGTCAGATGTTTACTTATTTACGCTTACGCAAGGAAATTTCGCGATGTTCTTAAAAGCTTTCCATCATGAAGTGAATCCGGTGAAAATAAACGTCTATCATGAAGCCACATAGTTTTTTTTTGGACATCGTAAGCACTCCACTGTCGTATTCCGTCTGATCTTCTGTCATCCGGTTTCTACAAGCCACCACTTCAAAGGGTTTGTCACATCCTGTCCTGGGGGTTGTTAACACCGAAGCCTTTGGCAGTTTTATGATAATTAGGCAGGCATACTTTAACCTGTAGTCATTGGTTGTAATTTGTTTACACAGAATGCTGGCATGACGTCATTTTGCATGTGCCACCAACTGGGTCAATGACGCAGCATCATTTTTTTCTTTTCCTCCACAACGAATCAGTATTGATGACACAATAATTTTATGTAGAATACGCATACTCTAATTGCAGCTCCTATTTATGTCGGTAAATGTCATTGCAGAGCTTAAAAACGTATGACTTCAGTTTAAAGGTCTACCCGCACCGAGCGAAAGCGGAAGAGATTTCCGTGGATCTATTTACATTAGCTTGTATTTATTTAATCGCTTCTGGACCCATTGGAGCGAAAGCAAAATCTCTTGGATGGACTAGATAGATTCATGTCATGGTAAACCAGACCAAGTGAAAGCGAAAGCGAAAATCTTTTTTGCTTTCGCTGGTCTGGGTATACCTTAAGTGTCAATTCTGAGAAATATTACTTCTATATGTGAGATTTTACAGATGCTCAAGGAAATGTGTAATTTATGTAGTGAAATAGAATTTGTACCTTGTAATTAACATAAGTTGATGACTTTATTCCCATTAGTTGAGATATGTATTTGTCTGTAATTACTTTAAATGGACACTGAGTCAGCAGCTTGTGATAGGGCAAAAAGGATCAACTTTGTTTCTCCCATGCAGTTAACATATTTATATACTTGACAGTCTGCAATATTTTTCATGTAAAAGTAATATATATGTCATAAAGATGACATTGAAACAACTAAAAATGATTTAATATAATTAATAAATAATACAGATACCAGATACCTGAAATATTGTACTATTCAACTAATTTTAACTGATGGACATGAAGTAATCAACTTTTGTCAGGCACAGTCATTCATTCCATTTGAATTCCATTTGAATTTACATTGATGAGCAGGCAAGCATACTATCAGCACCCTGTCATAGATTCCAAAAAGTCTCACTGATCTATAACTCCTGATCCAGATTTTTATTCATCAGAGAACTTTTCTTCTTATTTTAATAGTAAGAAATTTCACATTGAAATGACTTTCTTATGGATGATGTTATCAAACTTTGAATCAAAAGTTAGAGACCAGAATTCTTGAACGCAGTGACCATACATTGCCAAGTAGAAACCCTGCCTTGAAATTATTAAATCAAGCACCGTTTCTCCATGTAATGTAAACGTGAATGGGATAGACAATATGTCGAAACTGAATGTTTGGAATTTTCACAAACATTGCGTCAAACTCTGTTTTTGTTCGGTTTTCTCTGTATAATTTACTAAGATATTCTCAAGACTGCACTTGTGGAATTGAGTGTGTGCTGAGGTTTCTGCATTTCCAATTTGTTGCTCTTTATATTCCTATGTTCGGCAAAGACAAAGACGGGATAGATTAGTGGTATCTGAGAAAATCACAAAGCAATGGTGTGCTAACTTAAAGCCAGAAAGCCAACACATAAATACTATTGTTGAAATTACTAGTTATCTCGACAACAGTAGTACTACCTCATCTCAGCTTAAAATTGTTCTCCTACTCAATATGTATGGTTGAACAACTGCAGATTGTATAATTTTGAACTGATCAATTTTTCGCCTCAAATGCATAATAATACAGAAATGTATGAGGAGCCACTTTCCCCGGGCAATAAACAATCCTTTTGTATGCAACCAAATTCAACGCGGGCAGATTCTGGGAGAATTTTGTGTGAAAACTTGCCTTGTGTAAGATTTCTCACACGGATAGACGAATAAGGTCGTGTCATATGTTCTGAAGAGACTTCATCTGAAATTATTGGTAAACTTGGTTTTCCCCTTCGATTAATCTTTTGAGTTACCTGGTGACCGATATAAGTGGCTACTTAAATCCCAGGAGAAAATAAAGATCTGAGAAACGTTCTTTTCCTTTCCTTAATAAGCTCCTTTGATTCTGATTAACAGAAAATGATGTACTTGAAAGATGAAAGAACAAGTTTTCATTGCAAATTTAAGGTTTAATCTATCAATGCTTGAATTGAAATAGATGAAAACATTTGTGTTTATGGTAGAAGCTAACGTTTGTGGTTCCTTTATTGCTCTGTTGTGCTTTGCTTGTGATTTGCCATGTTTAGACCTCAATTCTATGCATTTGGTCTGTGAATGCAAAAATGTTATTTTTAGTCAGATTTTTTTTTTCGAGCAAGACGTAAATTACGATTCTGGAAAATTGAATCGAGTATAATTTTCCACATCAAATAGATGCTTGTATGTTATTGGTGGCTCGTTAGAGTCACCTTAGTGGCTGATTGGCTCTTTGTGCTCCAAAATTTTGGGCCCATGATGGAGACCTACGAAGGCCTTTTCATGGCTCAGTGAGTGTACATGGGGTGATGATTCTATTTGGAGGTGGTGAGGACACCTCAACATAAAATTATGTAATTGAACTTTTTGTTGTTTAGGGACCCTAAAACCTAGTATACAATATGCTTCACTCCCCTTTGCCCCTTCACCCCCCTTCAACCCCTTTGCCCCTCTTCACTGCCTTGCTCCCCTTTCCCCCCAGGTGGTGGGAACCTAGAACCTAGTTGGTGGCTCATTAGAGTCACCTTAGTGGTTGATCAGGCCTTTTTGCAGGTGGTGGAGACACCCAACCACTACATGTTGTAATCAGAGTTTTTGTGCTCACAGGTGGTGGGGACCCAAAAACCTAGTTTAGAATTACTTTTGCTCCCTTTGTCCCCCTTGCCACCTTCACTCGCTTTGCCCCCTTCACTCCCCTTCATCCCCTTTGATCCCTTTGCCCCCTCTTCACTCCCCTTTTTTTCAGACTGCATCTGAGGGCCTCGGACCAGCCACAGATCATGTCTGAGGGCCTTGGGCTAAATGCAGACTGTGTCCAAGGATGGGCTTTGGACCAGCCACAGCCTACATCTGATGCCTTGGACCAGCTGCAGACCATGTCTGAGGGCCTCAGACCAGCCACAGACCGCATATAAGGGCCTCAGACCAGCTGCAGACCATGTCCAAGGATGGGCCCCAGACCAGCTGTGGACTGTGTCCAAGGATGGGCCTCACAGCAGCCATAGACTGCATCTGAGGGCCTTGGACCAGCTAGGGACTGTGTCCAAGGATGGGCCTTGGACCAGCTGTACACTGCATCCGAGGGGCTCAGACCACCCATGGACCATATCTGAGGGCATCAGACCAGCTGTGGACTGCATCCAAGGATGGGCCACAGACCAGCCACAGACTGCATCTGAGGGCCTTGGACTGGTCTTTGACCCTCGGACATGGTCTGTGGCCAGTCCACGGCATCCGCGGCTGGGAGCGAACGAGCCAACTGGTGAAACTTTCACTGCCTGATATTTAAGTTCAGTTCAGGTCTTCATGCATAATTTTAGAATACACTGCGACTAAAAGCAGTCACTAACGCAAGACAATATCATTTCCTCACTTAACGTCAAAATCTAATGCCGACAGGTTCCGTGCAAATGAAATACGAAAACCTGCTTCACTCAGCTTTACACGAAGTTATTATCCTAATAATATTTGTTTGCCCCCCTCGGATTCTGGTCATCAGTTAAGTTGCATCATATTGTTTTGTTCCATTTATTTCACACAACTCCCACTACAATTACTATTACTGTGATTCATGTAAATATTTTTAGACGTAATTATCTCTGGGAAGTATGCATTATCTCCCACCACATGATTAATGGAAGACAAAGACTTCGATATTTTCCTGTTACTTAGACATTTAAGGTATCTCTGAAGATTATAATGTCCTCTTTTGAAAACAAAGCGTAGCCTTATTAATAAGAGTCAATTGAAGTTTGAAAACGTTTGCAAAACGGAACATGTGAACACTCAAATCAACTTAAATATCTATCCACAACGTATTGACTTAATGAGATGTCTACAACCTTGGAATGTAGTCCCTGATTAACTGAACAGAAGGACTTCGATATTTTCCTGTTACCTAGACAACGACATTGCAGACATCTCTGAAGATTTTATTAATGTCCTGTCTTTTGAAAATAAAGTAGAACCTGAATAAAAGTCAATTAAAGTTTGAACACTTTGAAGATAGTCCTTGTACACCCACTGACATCTAATTTCACATCTAATTTACATAATATAGTGAAAATAAAGAAAGGAAGTGCAATGTAGAGGAATACAAAGTCGTGCTAATTTCAGAAGGAATAAGAATAACACCACAATTGACTTACCCCATGTACATTTTCATTGTTTTATTGTTCTATCCTGAAATATCCACCATATTTTCTTATTGAAGCCCAATAACTTTCTCCATCATTCTTGATTCATCAGAGTAAAATATTTAAGCCACCCATTCACTTTGAATTAAAATACCAGCAAAAGCCAACCTAATTCTGCTACTGAATTCAGACTTGACAACTACCCCCGAACACAAACACACGAGTTTTTCGTAAATAACACAACATTAACAATATTGACATATCTGACATATCTGTCAATTTTGTGTTTCAATCTGCAAGAGCTTATCAGTTGTGCAGGGAACACATCAACTTTTTAACATATAATAATTAATCAGTTTTTAATGGCTTTCTTCATTCAAATTGTTAGAGACTGTGATATAATATAAACCAAACAAGTGGTTGACAGCTATGGCAATTTTGTGTTGTGGTTATTTACGTAAAGGTCGACACGCCCTTACGCGCCATATTCTCGTAACATCCATCATTAATTCAATGTCTAAATTTAATGAATAAAACACAAAAAACTGTACCTTCTGCATGTGCTATGTCACGACGTTTGATGGTACGTCGACAAAATAGTTCTTGCGACGATACCTCAAATAGATCTATTGAGAAGTAGACTTCTAATGATACTAGTGGCCTTCAATTTGCCTGCAGCATTACGTGTTCGAGTGGTACGGGAACCTGTTTATTCACTGATAAGCATCTTACTATTTGGGCCTTGAGGAAAAGCTCAATAAGAGATTATCGATTTCGACAAAAACATGGAAAAAAAATATCCGGTTTTCTTACAACCGCCATCGGCAGTTACCTATTTATGACGTATTTTGCAGGACGAGGGGTCTTGATATAATAAGAGATTAAAGATAGATGAAGATGAAAAAACAAGAACGTTGGGCCAAAATCTATAATAATTACCAGTTGTCAAAACTGAATGACCCATCAACATACTTAGCAAATATAATGTGTGGAGAAAATGTCTTGGAAACAAAACTATTTCTAACAGACCATCTTGTAATTAGGCCGGGATCTTGCAATTTGCTCGCACAGAGTGGAGCCTTTCTTGTCAGTAGCAACTTGTGGTTCCTCACAGACTTCAATTAATCAGTTATGTACGTTTGTTTGTGTCTTTAAACAGTCCAACATCATCATTCAGGATGATCTTAATCATCCTTGAGAAAAATTAACACTCATCGTGAGATATTGGTCGCCAAAAAAAAGCGCGAAAAAGAAGCCTGACTGTTGTGTGAACTGCTCAAGTAAAATAAGGTCTGGAAAAGAAGAAAATCCAAAACAGGAATTCTTCCCCTAATGTTTGACGAAGAGCGTGAAGTGCTTTTGCTTTCCAACGTTATCAGTTAATGAATTTGAAAGAATGATAACGAAAGATTAATGAATTTTAGAGCATTACATTTAACATTACTGAAAAAATCAAGAAGTGAAAAGCTCATTTTTTTTGGTGCAGCAGGGAAAATCGGTATCCCTAGATGGTTCACCACAGAATGGTTCATGAGAGCTATGTGTTTCCTGGGTTATCCGTATCTATATTGAATGATTTAAACTTAGTAATACTAACTAAAACTAAGTAATACTAGATTTGGCGTTGCGTTGTTGACCCAATTGCTGGCACGTAAATGACGTCATGACAACATTCTTGTGTAAAAAATTCCCACCAATGGATGCAGGTGAAAATAGGCCTAATTATCATAAAACTGCCAAAGGCTTGGGATAGGATGTTACAAGCCCCCTAAGTAATCACTAAACTGACTCTACGAGCCAGCAATAAGAAGTAATGCTAAGTAAAGTGTACTAACTGCCACTAAGTAATACACAGCGTTGGTAATGTTTGCATTTATGTACAACTTTTTATTGAAATAAATTGGAAATACTTGCCAGCTGAATAAATTACCTGTCAACTGCCAATTTTGTGTTTTACGGCACAACTTGTATAAATCTTGTAAGTTGTGGATGTATCCAATCGAAAAGGGGACTCTATGAGCCACTAATTAGATATCACAATCTTTGAAAACAAACCTACTCTGCAAACAGTTTTTTTATTTGTACGATGATTTGTTGTTTTCGTTTTGCAGTACAATTAGTCTCGTCTGGAAATTGTTTTTAATTTGATAACATATTATCACAGTGTTTCTTTACGAAATAATGCAGGAAATTAACTTACCCAGAGCTTTTGCCAACACCGCGACTGCGAAAGATATTGAATTATAGCAGGACATAAGGGCAATAATAATCTCTCGAGCAACAGACGGGTCGTTAATAATTCTTGGAAATTAATCTGGACTGAAACTTAATTATTTTACAGTCATTTTCATAAGTCTGATAACATTTATGAAATATAGTTGCGAATTTCGAAAGAGATAAAGATCGCGTCGTGCGTCGTACATCAAATTTCACAATTTTCAACGTGTAAAAAAATGAAGGGACTTGAAGGTAATTTCGCGATAAGAGATTCTCTTGGTTGCAGATTTGTCAAGTTTGTGTCAGGAATGGTAATATGCCAATGGCAAGTCGAGAACAATCACTGGTTTCTTCCAGAATGCACTTACAAGCTTATTAGGTCCACCGATGTGAGTTTGTCATTACCAGCAATCATCGCCAAATATGGCCGTCCAGTTAGCCAATGACTTTGTGATCATGACTTTATAGAATAATAAAACTCCTAAGGTGAACATTTTTTATTTAAAAAAACCAAATCTGGCAGAAATTCCTCATCGCGAAAACTCGACTGTGCTAATTGTTGGTAAATAGTTCAAATTTGAGTTCAACAGTGCTTCACTGGACCCAAACGTTATGGTTTCTATTCCACAACACATGGATCCCTGTTAAATCCAAACAATTTCAAATTTCAAGACCAGTTCCCAGACATATTCACCTTTTTTCTTTCACCCGTGAGTGGCCTTCAATCATATCAACAAGATTCAATTACCGAAATCAATTTTATTCATGACGCTCTCTTATTTGCTGGATCCATTTCTATTGGGTTCAATACGTGGCACAAATGAACACAAAAACATCAATTTAACTTATCTCAGTGACACATTTGAATTTGACTCCTTCTGTGAACTTTGTCGCATAACCTTTTTCTAAGAGAAATTTCCAACGAATTAATTTTTCATCATTCGCAATTAATTAGTTTCGGAAGCTATCACATGGATTCAATAGATTAAAATATATAATCAAGATTGTGAGGGCGTTGACCTTTGGAAAGTTTGGATTTGGTTAATAATACAACATGGCTCAACGTGGTAGAACGTAGTAGTAATTAACCCGGTTTCGGCTATAAACACAAGTGGGAGGAAATCCTCGTAATCTTAATTCTAAAATATATTTCAGAAGAAAAGGAGTATTTATTTACGGATCGCAAAAAAAAAAAAAAAAACGTTTCAAGGTGAGATTGACAATGCCACAAGTGAAACCTGCCAATGCAAAATATCAATATGATATGAAGTCTATTATACAGCAAAGCCATATGACTAAATGTCAAAAGTATGACAACCGAAGAGAAGATAGATTGCTCAATAGAAAGTTGGAAGAGCTCAGGTAAGAAATTTACATTTGTATGTACATTCACATGTGTTGTTTTCAAAGGGAAATCCATACCAACTTTATCATTTGACGTATCTTCCTTATTACCACCCGCGTAAGCGGATAGGTAATAATTTCACTCAGGTCTGTCTGTCTGTGTTTCTGTATGTTTGTGTTTCTTTGTGTCTGTGTTTCTGTGTATCTGTCTGTTCAGGCTGTACCTTTTGAATGGCAAGAGCTAGGAAGTTCATTTTAAGTATACAGATACATCTTGACCATATCCAGGTCAAGTTTGAGTATCAAGGTCATCAGATCAAGGTCAATGTCAAACAAAGAAATGACATATTTTAAATAACCTTTACTTCTGCATGATTATATTCCACTGAAACTTACACACAAGGTCAAGGTCATCTGAAGGTCAAGGTCAAGGTCATCTGGAAGTCAAGATAAATTAAAGGAAATCAATTTTCTGTTTTTGCAATCTATGTGTTATGCAGATGGTATGCCTTCAGTTGAAAGGCATTCTTCTTTACACATATTTTAGTTTAAATAAAAGTTAAAATTTGCTAAATTGGTACAGTACTCCTTATTTAGTTTGAATATTGCTACATTATTAAATTCTATATAGTCTAAAACTGAAAAGTAAAACTTCAGCAGTCTTCACATCTTGACTTGCTTTTGAGCTGAATAAACGATCATTATAACACATTTTCATTTGAACCTGAAGGAAAAATACACATTACAAAAGTAAAATTAAGATCAAATTTTAATCAGAAGTTGATAATGATTTGTCTGACTCGTTTCAATTCAATTTGTCATCAAAGCACATTTCTCGCCTTTCTCTGTCTTTTGGAGTTGGATTTCGTCAATGTGTCTTGCGCCAAATATGCATTTATGTTTTTGACTTTGCAGAGCTGAAAGACGAAAAGTCAGTCAGTTGAGAATTGTTGAAAAATGGGCCATTTTAAACGAATTAACACGCTTCTGGAACACAAGACAAGCCAATGAAAATGATGCATTTCAAGTAAGTCAATAATTGCTCTCCAAACATAAATACTGTATTTCAAATATGTGCCGTGCTGTCGAAAGTTACATTTTTAAAGGTGATAAGATTGTTTCAGAATATACCACATTTGTATCGTACTTCTCCCGTTCGCTCCTCTCCAAATATCAGTTCTTGAATCACCTTGTAAAAATTGGTTCTTATTTTAGCCACATTTGGGGGTTTGTTCAGCATCTTCAAATCCACCAACGCACAATCAATATAGGATAACAAAATTCATTAGCAAACAACCCAATTTAGATGTTTTTCTTTGTGTTTCAGAAGTACAGTCCAGAGGTTACTACGGCTGGCCATGCCACTTACAGAAAAGAGCAGGAATCAAGACCCTTGTTTCCTCCACCGCTGGCGAGACCAACCAATCCACCGTCACCTGTCGCCAGAAGACCAAGATCATTTAGAACGATCAAAGCCGAATCTTTTCTAATCATGACTGGTCCAGGCATCAACGCAATCACATCTCTCTCCGGTCGGTCCCTACAACAAAGAACTCCTGCCTCTTGTACAACGGAACCCAACTCTGCAATATCTCCGAGTTCTTCCAGGACAAGTTTGATAACCGCAAACGCGCCATGCGCAAGTCCCAGGAGACCGAAAACACCTGGGCTCAACCAGATGGTGGCTAATGCCCGTAAATCTGATGGAACCTCCACTAAATCTTCTCCAGGACATGAACCATCCTCGGAAAAGGTGTTTGTGAGAAAACAAGACAGTGCGAAGAAAATGCAAAGCAGTAGTAGCGGCAGCAGGCCCGTGACAGCAAAATCTACTGGTACCTACAGTGACCGGAGCTCCATCACACACGGGTCAATTACTCGAGCTGAGACCAGAAGACCTCATACTAACCGACAAGATTGGGCCCACAGACCACTGTCGTCTACCAGCTGTGCGTCGTCTGTCAGTCTCAGGGCTTACTTTGCGGGCGACACTGTAGAAGACTTGTTTCCAGGAGTGGAGATCGGAAAAGTAAATCTTCCCAAGACAAGCCGGCATATCATTGAAGGTTATCCTGAAGGTGCGAATTCACCATGGCCTTTGGTAGATCCAATCAAGTTGGTGACGTGGGTAGGGTGTTGGGGGAAGCAAGCCAACTTATGTTCAAACTTCTTTAATTTTTATAGAGGTTTCCAGGAAGATTAGTTCACCATTTACAAAACGCTTGTTCCCCTCTGAGAAATCCTCAATCCACCACTGATATTAATGATCTAAAGTGAACACCAGGCTGTCTTTTGGCCATACCCGTATTTTCAGTCAAATGATTACAATCGTATCTCTGGGATCTACCACCAAATAGAATAAACAGATGGTTTTTGTAATATTTACATAGAGTTAAGGGTCCATTCACACCCAGCAAAAGCGAAAAAACAAGAAAATTTCGTTTTCCCTCGGTGTGAATGAACCTTGAAACTTTCTCATATTCACTAAATCGCCTTCTTAGATTTTCTCTTTTCCTCTAATTTTTTTTAAACCTTTCGTTTCAGTAACTGAAATTTTGTGCAGGAAGAGATCAAGGAGGAGAGTAAAATCTGCACAAGCGAAGTGAACTAGGTTTACGGACGGTTTTCTTCCCCAATTCTAGGAATTTTTCGACGCTAGATGATGATTATTAATTTTTTTAGATCAATCTAGATGGCAGCCAAAGGTCCCCTCCGCCCAAAATGAAATTTGTGAGTTTTTCTGATCTAGATATAGATCAAGATAGCTTCCAAAGGTTACCCCAATGCAAACTGGAATTTTTTTAGTTTTTCTGAGTTTTCCGATGTTCGTTTCAATCTGACCTCCCACAAACCAACGTCATATCTAAATCTACCAAGAACTAAATCGAATCCTTTTTTGACTGCTGAATTTTTTTTTTGTTTTTGACAAGTAAGCTGTCGTTTATTCTAAATTGTACATTACATTCAATTTTAGCAAAGTAGACTGCTGAATTTTTTTGTCACTGAATTAAATTCAGGGAAAATCATTTGTGAAAACTCAATTGGTCCTTTTCAATGTCAGAGTGGATCCGCTCACCTGTCATGCGATGGATGATCCTCAGACTCAACTTTGAGTGAGACACCTGCAACATCTTGGCGAACTTATCACATCTTCCTTTTTTTTTGAGAGTTGTTGTCTGAGGAAAAATAAATTAGAGTACAAATATTATAAACAATAGTAATTAATTCGATAACAATCAATGGCATAAATATCTGTATATCAATAACTTAATCATAATATAGATATTGGACGGGGTACTTTCTAAAACTTTTGTCTGCATATTTACTCCCATTAAGCATTTTGCAACACAGTTACTGCATTTGTCTGTTTCAAAGTAAAAGGATGTGTATCATGCAATGAAGTTAGTAACAGCGCGATTCACAAAGCCAAGGGATTCACGGCTTCACGGTTTGCCTGGTACTATTCCTGAAAATCCCCCATAGGAGTGAATGGCCCTTGGCTGGCACACACCCTTGCATACTGCACTGGTTCGCGGCTTCACGGCTTTGTGAATCGTGCTGTTATATTTGGGCGGGACGCCCTTCATCTTTACGGTTAAATAAGATCCACTATCAAAGTTTTGCATTTGACACAGCCTAGTGAGCGATAATGGCTATTTGTGTGCGGTTTATTTCACCTTCCGCTTCACCGGCAGCAAGTACCATCATAATTACCATTAAAAGTGGCTGCCCTGACGACTCCCTGTTTATGTTCCATTTTGCAGTACACTTCGTCCACCAGCTTATCCATCCCAGATCTATCCACTGGTGGTACCTAATCTAACGTTTACAAAACAAATCGTAAAGATCGTAGAAAGCGCGACAAATGGTCATGGATCAAGATCGCAGACATAAAAAAAAACTTTATTAGAGTTGGGAAAGTGTCATGATAGACTGACAATGCTTTATTTACGTATTAATTCTGATTAATATCCATATCTCCATTCGTGATGAAGTAGATCTATCAAAGTAACCCTGCATGGCAACGGTTTCCAAGTTCTGGAATAACGTCAGATTACGACGTGACACTATGAGGCTAAATATGTGTACAAAAAATAGCACTATTTCATCGACCATGAGGACTACTTAATCTCTCGAAATTTTCATTCGAGAGCTAAAAAGGCCGACAAAAAAGACGCGTAGTTTACAGAGCTTGCTCTTTCTGTGCGTAATAGTCCGAGATCTCTGACCTTCAACTGCAATGCTGTTCACACAATAGAAATACTACCTATATGTAAGGCCAGCAACTTGGTCTAGTGCGTGAAATCCTGCGTGTTCGCCAGTTTATATTCAGATATTTGTGCAGTTTTCTTCCACGGAATCTTCAGAATGTCGACAGATTTTTACCTCAGATATTACGTAGGACACAAAGGGAAATTTGGTCACGAGTTTCTTGAATTTGAATTTCGTCCAGATGGTAAAAATTATTTGAAATTTGTGCCGGGTAGATGATCTCTAGATCTAGCCTAAGCCTAGATCTAGACCTACGTTTGTTTTTTAGGTAACTGTCACAGTTTTCGGTTGTCTGATCTGACCTGTAACAGAGATTTCGGTGGTAATCAAGTGAATTACGGGAAAAACATTAGAAATGGTGCCAGAGAACCTTTTCCTGCTGATGATTAAAACCCCATTCATACAGGCCAACATTACAATGGACTGCAAACCATGACCCTTATTTTCTTAAGTTAAAGGTGTTAACACCTCACTCAACCTACCAAATCTGATACACTATTTTGACCACAAAAGTTTGAAGTAATTGATCCTACTTGTTGACAGATCTGGGCCGAAGCGGAATAAGTTATCATTGATGGTACTTGTTGACGGTGAAGCGGAAGGTGAATCAACCGATGGGATCATTTAAACCCAATTTTCATTTATGCTGATTGGTCAACTTATCTTCGGCTTCACCGTCAACAAGTACCAACATTATATTTTTAATGTCCAGTGGTTTTGTACTCCTTACAAAAATATCCATCCTTGTTCTCTCGTTGACCATATACTTTTTTATTTTGTAGGAAAGCTGAGATATGCAAATAACTCTAATTATAAAAATGATACAATGATCAGAAAAGAGGTAAGCTACTTTGGGTCTGGTGACAAAATTAACTAGAAATGGCTGAACCGGAGGGAAAGTATAAGCAAACAAGAACTTCGTGCATATCGTAACATTCCATGAAATGTCGATGGTCCAAAATCTGGCTTCTTGCAGTCATTTGATTGTACAAGAGAGATAATGTCATTATCAGTGTTCCCACCCAACCTGGAACACCTTGCAGTTCCCTTGGAATTTTATGATTTTTTAACAAAAATCCTGGAAAATAGTATCAAAAATGGAGGCCTCGGGTGTTATGCTTGGCGTCAGGGGCAGCATTGCTGAAATAAGACTAGAAAGGGTATTGTCAGTCCGGAAAAGTGGAAAGCGTATATTATTCTAAATCTGTGGCCAGTTGATAATATTGCTTATTTTTAGGCCTACGTTCATAAAAGTGTAATGGAGGAGCTCAAGAGAATTATCGAAGATGCCGAAATTATGCAAGAAGATGACGCACTCTGGCCACCACCAGATCGTGTAGGAAGACAGGTTTGTTATTGTTCTCTCCAAATTTTCTTTTTGGTTTAATCGTAAACAATTAGCAATGAAGGAATTACTTTATTTGAGCTTTTCAATTTCTGATAGGAGCTGGAAATTGTGATTGGGGACGAGCATATCTCCTTTACCACTTCGAAAATTGGGTCTCTTGTTGATGTTAACCAAAGCAAGTAAGTCATGAAGATGGAATACGCTATTTATCAAACTTCTACACAATAATATAACTATTTTATGTGACAAGGAAGCCTTCTGGATGAACCATATTAACTTTGTTGCAGGGATCCAGAAGGATTGAGAACGTTCTACTATTTAGTTCAGGACCTTAAGTGTTTGGTGTTTTCTCTTATTGGATTGCACTTCAAAATCAAACCCATCTGATGTGTCAACAAAACTTATCTGGATGTTTAATGGTAGTAACATTCGTTTCATCGCGTCACTTTTCATTTTGTAAATAAATCGTGTGTATTTTGTGTAAATAAATTTTTAAATGGATAATTCATATTTGTTGATGTCTTTGTTTTTCAGTCGCGCCGCCTCTACCAGCGGAGCGACTTATCTGGTTACTATAGTGTGCGTATGCTTGCTGCCTACCTTTGCTTGTTAGCTCAAATACAAAATTTCATTGATCTCAAAAATTCCAAAATGAGAACATGTTTCAGGTCATTCTGACCAACTTTGATTTTCGGACCCCAGACCCCCAGCTTATTTTAGGAGTTATGGCCATTTTAAAATTGTAAAATGTATAGGAATGTACTAAAAATTCTCTTTTAAAATGGCCAGAAGTCCCTAGAAAATGTATGTATGGCCTTGAGATTTGGCCAACAGATGCTTCAGTTAATTCTATTACACTGGGTCGCGCTTACAACGAGCAGTTTGATGCACAAAAATGTGCTTGCTGTAGCCGGGTGTTCGTTATAACTGAACCTTTTAACAATGTGGTGCAAGCTCCATAGCAAATTATTTGCTCATAATAGCCAGGAGCTTGTTGTAACGGAACTCACTGTAAGCGGGACCCAGTGTAAATGGAAGAAAATTTGAAATTAAAAATTTTTTTTTTATAAAATTTAAACCCTGGGTCCAGGGTCAGAAAATCAAAGTTGCTCAGAATGGTCTGAAACATGTTCTTGTTTTGGAATTTTTAAGATCTGATGAAATTTCATATTTGAGCTAACAAGCAAGCATACATACAGACACCATAGTGACCAGATAAACCGCTCCGCTCATAGAAGCGGTGCGACTAAAAACGGATGACTAGTTCTTGTACATGATAATATCAAAATTGGCGAATCTAGGGAGGGCGTCAGGAACGCCCCCCCCCCCGAGCCAAAATATCTTCATTTTCGTGCAGTTTTCGGGGGAAATTGGTAAAATAGTGGATTGGTGCTCCCCCGTATGGGAAATTCTGCATCCGCCACTGATCACGGTACAATGGTTCTTCACATCAAGATGTTGCAATGCATCCAATGAAGAAGGCGAACGCCAAACATTTTTAGCAACGAATAACCAGGACAAGATGTTCGAACCACAAAATGGATCTTCATACTAAATTTTAGTTCAATTTAACAAAGTGTACACGAACCAAAATGCGTCACTTGCAATAACCTTCAATGGAACGTGTGTGCAAAAGTGTTAAAACTAGTACACTGGGTTCCGTTTGGAATGAGCAATTACCTTTGCACAATTTTTCCCTAAACCGTTCAATGTTTCACCTCTACCTCAGTAACATACATGTAGCATTCCTAGTACATGTACTGCCATTATGGCTGACTAGGTACCTGCCACTTTGGCGCACTATGGTCATACGGCTCCCGATGGTTGGCACTCCCCCTGGGGAGAATCCTGGATCCGCCCATGAAAAGCCTCCCTCCGCCAATCGTCACTGTTGCTCGTCATGGTACAAAACCGTCAAGTTTTGATTTTAATTCAATGTAGACACTACATACCCATGTCCGCCCGCGTATGTTGTACGACGGAAAGGTAATGTTTTCAGTTTGTGTTCACAGGAAGCGCACTCCTCTGGTCCTGGGGGGGGGGGGGGGGGGGGGGGGGGTGGGGGG
>JBCAUG010102502.1:7726-21758 GCA_038406175.1 Haplosyllis leylae | reverse complement strand
AACTTTGAAATTGTGTCAGTTTTTGGCTCAGGAACAAAGGTGGAATCCTATCTGCCCCTCTCTCAACCCCCTCAAAATTGACCTATTGCGGAGACTACGCTGTACACCGTTAGATTACCGTCTGACGGTCTCGTTTGATTTGTGTGGTCATTGGTCGTGGAAAACTGGTACATAAATTAAAAACATAATGACACGTACCGCGGTACTTTCATAAAGTTCGAGGCTCTTTGGCGGTACGATGTTTGACTGACTATAAATCGACTGAATGAAATACGCATTGAAAGAAATTCCCTTTTTAAACACACATCAATACTCTATTTAGTTAGATTGTATGTCAAAGAACCATGGAAATTTTGATTGTGAACAAGATTAAATATTGACTTAGTACACACAGAGGTGTAAAATTTTGACATGCTTTGGAGTATATAGATATGTAGACAATGTCCATCTTTAATATGTTTTGATAATCATTTTCATCCAATGAATTATACACATTCCGAATCCTTAGTGACCAAACTTCGATCTTCTGTACTAATTCTGTTATGCTATTTATCAATGACTGTAAGCATCGGGGAACATTAAACAATCATTCAAATATGTACAAATGTAAACAAGTCGACGATGACGGGGGTAGATTTACGTTCATATATCAATTGTTTACTCGTCACCATAAATTATCTTTACGTTGAATTTCTTGCGAGTTCTTGTGGATTGTCACTTGTCAGGGAAATGGTTAAGGAAGTGTATTTGAAGCGAAACGTGTGACATTTCATTTCAAAAGTTGTAAAATTGCTCACAGCTGTTGTAGAAGAAGAATATTAGCAGGATCTTGAACCCGACTATACCTTTGTAATACTCCTTCAGTCGACTGCAATAGCAATTATCAAATACAGAATAGAAAGTTACAATATATTTTCTACATTTCAGTCGGACCAGGATGGTGGAACAAAGTTCGAGAAAGGCCGTATAGCAGTTTTACAACAGGAGAGAGTTTACATACAAAAGAAGACCTTTACAAAATGGTGCAACTCATTTCTGGAAAAGGTATGGTATTGGAACACCTAGAGGGAATTAAAACGAAACCTAAATCTGAACCAATATCTGGAAGAAGATTTCGCTTCCTCATAGACATAGAGTACTACTTCCTGGTGTGAGCAAGTATTCTTCCTCATCAGCACATAACACACATCAACATGAATAAAGTGCAGACAGTTCGTACATTTGTTTAAATATTGACACAAGTCATACAGTTTCATTTGCGGTTTTACTTAGTAGCGGGAATTTTTATAAATAGTAAATATTAATAAAAAAATCTGTGGGTTAAAGACTGGAACAATAAACAATGATAGCATGGAAATCTATGTCATGTACATGTCGTGTTAGCGTTGACATTTGTAGTGGATGTCTGGATACTCTCTCTGACCCGAGTTCTGTAATTTTGATGTCAAGCGCAAATGTCACACGTTATTCGTTAATCACCTAATGACAAAATACACGTCCTGTTTTATGCACATGTTGCAATTTTATATAAAGGTATTTGTTTTTGGAATTTTTTTCCGAAAGAAATGTTTTACGTGAAAAACTTAATCACATCACAAAAGTAAATCATTACCAGCATTGTCATTGAGGCATAACAGCTGCAAATCTAGGACGTGGGTTGATTCTACTAATATGCTGTAATTGTGGAAATAACAGGGTCAATCTGTATGATTAATATTCCACAAATATCAATGCCCTATTATCATACAATTCTCAACACTAATTAATCGATCATTTAGGTATTTAATGTCATTATTACATGGTAAAAAGTAGGGAATCCCTCGATAAAATAACAGTAAGCAAACTGCTGGTATTTTGGTCATAATTATTGTCAAGGGACCATGTCAATCAGATTTTGGCGGCACGACAGCGATAAGTTAGAATAAATATCTCGTTGTAATTGAGTGACTTTACCTTTTTTCGCGTTATGAATTTAGATCTGTGAGAAAGTTGGAAATGGTCCATAAACATGATAATACATCACAAGCAAAATTTCCAAAAAGTACAACAAACGATGACTGACTGAACGTTGATTCATGCACATCACATAACTCTTTTTGCACATGATGCATAACTGAACTTTTAATATAATGGACACAGAGTATTGATGCAATATCCACAAACAAATTATTCCACAAAATAGCAGCAACTAAATTATGAATAGCGTGTGTTAAAAATCCCCAAACTTTTACCAAATAAACCCGTCCATCTCAGTTTGTTTTCCTGGTCACAGTAAGTTACAAATATCGCTCGTTCACAACAAATGTCGCGTGGCAAATGAAATCTCTGAAGTCAATTTACCTTTATTTTTCAGGCCCACCTCCATATAGACGACTTGTTCACGGATCTGGCCGATGGAAAGTTGTTAATGAAACTGTTGGAGATAATCTCTGGAGAAAGTTTAGGCCGTCCCAATAAAGGTGTACTCAGGGTCCAGAAAATTGAAAATGTCAATAGAAGCTTACAGTTCTTATCTACAAAGGTAAGTAAACCCGGACATTTCACAATGTTACCCAGTTGTGTTGTTTTCAAAGTTGGTGGGCCAGTGGCAGACAAATTTAGCCAGGCTAAATTTTGATGGTGCAGATCGAAAAAGAAAATTCATGAATAGTATCACTGATTAACATTTTGGAATATTTCAATTATTTTACAATGACAAGAGGGATCCTTCAATTTGGGTGGCCAGCCTGGGATAGTAGAATCTGAAACCGGTGGCCTGGAGGCCAAATTAGGTGACCACAGAGGTCTAGTCCTAACGGAATGTCTGTTAAACCTTGAATCCCTTCGCTTTGTTTCCAAGGGGAATCCGCCAAGGTGTGCAGGTGTCCTCCTGAACATCTGTGACCACCATGTACCCTGAATGAGTAGGCGGGCACTTTACTAGAATAAACTGTGCTGACTCTGACGGGAGTAAAATTTCAAATGTATGTGGAATTTGATCACTGTTATTGTTCACAGTGGTCAAAATTCACGGTTGTTTATATTCAGAATCACGTCCCATTCTGTTAGGTTACAAGGCATTCAAAAAAAAGTGTTACAGAATAATTATGCGGATACATCTGTGCACCTGAATTGTTGTCATAGGAAGGTATTGCTGTCTTCGAATGACAGGGGAAATTTGGACTTGGTTCATGGAGATAAATACATTCAGTAATTTAAATTAGACCGTGTAGCTTATATCGTGAAATTATTTATTGTCAAAACAAAAGGTCCTTTGTTGTTAGTAGTCAATTAATTTTATATTTAAAAATATATTTGAATCAACTTCGGCTTTGGGTATGGCCATATTTCAGGACCGAGTAGATAATGGCTTTGTTTACGTGAATTTGAATCATACACTATAATCATTGTGTGTGTGTGTTACTCTACGTGTACACCCAATGTTGTTTTCGTTAAGAAACAGTATGGCCATTTTGACGTGATGTAAGATTGCAGACCTAAATAATAAATGTAGGTAATGATTCGCAATTTGCCAAAGTCGTTCGTGCAGACATTTGGACAATTAAAACAGCTGTGGATAATATTGATCTGTTTGGACGAGTTTTACGCCAAGATATTTCTTTGCCAACCATAGTTCACACCTCTTTTTGTAATGCGCCGTTTTACATCACCTGGATTGATCAAGAAATATTTTTGTAACATGACGAATAAATGCAGAATAGCGGACAAAACCGAGATGGTTCTTCCCCAGCTTCCCGTACTTCCCGTGAATTAAGTCTCTTTTGAAATTTTCGACTGGTCAGTATATTATCCTGTTTGGAGTTATTCATTAATTTGAACGTCCTAAAATCCATCAAAACAGGCTGTAGAATTTAATAATGACTGCTGTGTCTCTTTACCGTGTTATATCCGAATAGCTGGTGCAACAAGGCCAACGCCAGTCTATCAATCAGATAACGTTGAAAGATTTTTGGCTACCCTTATCCATTACAGTGAATAGCAAGTGTCTTACCGGGAAAATGCTGTGTATAGAATATCAAATAGGATACTAGTGTTGACACTTGGCAACTAACCTTCTAACCTAAGGTCTTAAACTTTTACTTAACTGATATTGGTGAGTGAATTTCTGAAAGGTATATTGTAAACTACATCGATGCATTTTTCCCGCCCCGGGCGAACCGTTTGTCCCTCAGAATGCGCCAGGACCTATAGCTAATGGATAGGAACTAAAGAACCAAAGCGGTGCGGCGATGCAATTGAATTGAAGAGATGTCTGTATAGTTACTATGCGTATATGCTGGGTTTATCTTTTTCAATTTATATACATACTCCTCATGAAAACTTGCATTTCCCAATTGTAAACTTCAAACGGCCCTCCTGTACTTCAGATATAAACTTTTCAGGCTACCCGTCTAGAGGACTTTTCAAAAACTCAAGGTTGGAATTGAAAACCTTTGGGGAACCCCCTGCGCAGGTACAGTTTGTCAAGTTACACAGTCTTCACAATAGCTTTAGAGCCGTCTGCTCACAGCTGATGAATTTCTGTTTATAAATAACGCATGGGCCTATTCAAATAGAGAAGCTAAAACATTTTGGGTAGAAATAAGTGCAAATTTATGTGGAGTATGCAAGTGATTTCAACACGTCGGGTTTTTTATTGTTAATTACATGAGGAAAGGATGATTTTTTGTCATTTACACGATTGGCGTTCTGATCTGTTTACTTACGTTATAGTCTTTGTAATCTTAAGATAATTAAATATACACATTTAATCTTTTACAAAGGCAAAGAAATCGTTAGGTATTTCATAGTCCTTGTCTATGCCTTCTAAATTAATACGAATTTTAAGAGGAATATTTTCCAATGAAACGGTGAATACCTATCTCGATATCTTCTTGTAATATCCCGTCCACTCGCATCGATTTTACAGTGGAAATGGCTCAAGTACTTGGTTCATCATGCCATTTCAGTTATTGTAGTTTTGATGAAAAGACTATCCTAATTGTCAGTTTTTACTTTCAACTTTGTCCTTTTTCACAAAGATGACATGGATCCACTTTAAGTTAAAGGGAATCGGCTTGCGATTTAAGTACTTGAACCGGTGTGGTGTTTTGATACACCATCATTTTCAACGACCCCGACGGGAAATGAGATATTGTGCAGGACAAAATGCTACACCGGAGGGATCCGTATCGGATCAATTTGACCGAGTTTGAAAACATTTTGTGCCCCTTAAAAGGAAGTCTCACCAATGTCGCAACCAGAAGCAGATTTTATTTTACAAACTCTGTACTAATTATGATTTATGATTTCAAAGGTTATTTTCCAACGTTATGACCTGCTAGGAAGAAAATCCGAAGTTTATGCTTCATGGAAAGTGAACCTTTTGTTTAGGGTTTGTTGTTTGCGTGCTTAAAATAACTACAGGATACTGTCTTTCAATAGGTACAAAATCTCTTTTGATAAGCTTAAAGTCCATAAATGTTTTTGGTGTCTACATACAGAGGACATGTGTTTTGAGATAAAACATAACCGAATTTCCTTTTCATGTCAGGTTATTTTCACGTCTAATGCTCAGTTCTAAACCCACGTTGTTTCTTGACTTGCTTACCGTAATAATTAAATTATGTAAAACATTCAAACAAAAGTATTTTGCAATTCTTGCCAGTTTGAAAACTTGGAATAAAAATACCCATTTGTAGACAAATGGGACATGCTAAGCCTCAAACGTATACTGCCTTCACCATGTACATCTTGATGTTTATCCCTTCAACATATTTACTGTACTGCGATTACCCAGGTCATCATGTAAAATTGACTAAATGTGAAAAAAAATGGGTCAGATTCTTTCATTTGAAACATGTTTTTGATTGCCTTTAAAACATTATACCGGTATAATGCAAAAACCAAATGTCATGTAATACTTTGAAGAAACTGAATGGCTGCCAAAGTACCTGAAGGCATTCATAGTGTTAACGTGCAAGGTGCGTTATCAGCGTTCGCACAAACGCCACAGAGCACGGATATTACTATAAATTTGCACAAGTGTATGGCCCCCGGAATCTCTGTGCTTCTGCGAAAAACCTTTAATATAAATATGTATTAATTAGCAAACACATGGACATATGCAGAAAGTGAATGGGGCAATAGCCTCATTTGGTATAATACAATTAGCAGTTGTGTAACAGATAGTCGATATTGCACAGCTCACGTTTTTATTATTAAAATATCAGGTGCTTAAGTAAACGGAGGCTAACTTCTATGAACAAATATATAAAGTACAAATCTACCATTTTCAATAAACTTAGCTTGAGTGGTCTCTCGTGAAGATCAACAACTGATCCATTTTTAGACGTGCCGTCTCAAGATAAAAAGTCCAAAATCAAAATGTGCTTCAGGACATTCTGAACCGGGGAGGGAGTGTTTCTGTGGTGCATCTTCCACACATCCTCAAGTTGTATTGAAGAGGGAGGGGGTTCTGCAAAGTAACTTTCACACATCCTTAAGGTTTATGCCCTCTCCCCCCCCCTTTTTTTTGACTCTCTTCATCTCACTCAGTGACTCTTCATCTCAAATCTTACTCTTCATCGCCATTTTGTTTCATCTCATTATTTCCCTTTAACTCTTTATATTTTAATAAATGTATCTCTTCATCTAAAGCAAAGTTACAGTTTAATTAAATTAAAATGACATAATCAGATGGAGCGCGACACAATGCTGGTAAGCATTCTTGTTAGAACGAGGTTCTAGTAAAGTATGGACGTATGTTTGGGAATGACAACATGGTCCACGCATAAAACCGCACTCAAAATGTTTGGAATCCTCCCCCGAAATCTTTACATATTTGACTCGCTTGGATTACCATTACAGGGAGAACTCCTACGGTAATATTTGGCTTAGTTTTACTGGCTACATTTGTATGTACATTATGTAAATATAACTTCTTTGAAAGCTTGACACATTTGATCTTTCTCTTCTGAACATCACAAGAAGGTTCGCATTCTTTATATTCTTTGGATAAACGAAGGGCGCCCCAAGGATTTGATCAGACTTCATTATTTCTATGTTCACACTATCACTGCAGATTTTGTCTTGCAATCTCTTGTGAGGTGTTAATATTTAGTTTCCTAATTTGGAAATAAGATTACAAAGAGAAAGTAGATCTTGTGGTGACTGATTTAAGTTGATAAAATTTGCCCTTATTAGAACATTGAATTGTTTAACTGGCCTCTTTACGAAAATATGCTATGTTCAAATTAAATGAATGATCACATCTGAGCTAAAATTTTCTGCACGTATTTGTACATCATGCCAGACCTTAAGAGTAAATAAAAATGTTTGTGATAATATAAAACTTCTCCATGTCCCTTGAAATTTGATCTTTCCGCCAAAAGAAATGAAAAAAAATTAAGCAGTGTACAAGTAGTCCCTTCATCGTATAATTTGGAAATTGAGACAACAATGAACATGAATTGAGTTCCGCATTCAATATCGTCAAAAACGGTTAAAGAGGACGCTGATACCGTGAAGTGTTGTATAATTAGTTAAACATATTCGTAATTGCACTAAAATTTTAATATCTATGGAACTGTACTGTGATGTCATTAATATAGTTAAATTTGAAAAACGAAAAAAAAAAACGGTTATCAAATAAAGTCAGGGGAATGGATAGGTATGAGTAGAATTAATTTCTGTTAATGGGTTTCACACAACGAGTGTATTTTTAAAAATACTTTGAAACAACAAAACGATAGGAATTAAAGGGATTTTCAACGCAGAGAAAGTCCCTCTTCGATCAATAGAGACTTGCGCCAAAGTGTTTTTACGTTTGTAAAATATTTCTTCCCAGCGGAACGTAGATCGATGGGTGACAAAGTGGTGATAAAGGAAGATTAACAACGCACTCGTTTTTCACAGATAACCTCAGTACTGCAGTCACTTTCTGCAATTGAATTTTTTATTTTGACTCGGGATTGCAGTGTAGGTTAATGTCCACGTTACATTTTAAACATCCACCAATTATTTACTTGCAGGTGCGACTGGAAAGTATTGGTGCTGAGGATATTACCGATGGTAACCCTCGACTTATTCTTGGTCTTATTTGGACCATTATCCTGCGCTTCCAGATTCAAGATATTGAAATAGAGATCGTAAGTAAAAAAGTTTAAATGATTACATAAAAGAAAATTGGATACATTGAATTATATTTGTACACTTTCGTCCTTTATTTATCAATGTAAGGAAATTTAGTCCCAACGAAAAAAGTAAAATCTACGTGATTTACCTCACACCAAGTCCATTCAGTTCAAAAGAACAGATGCCCAGTCGTACCCTTGTGACGAGAACATTTGCAAATATTTCGCCTCAATTTTAATCTATTTAGCCGTCGTCACTTGAAATTTATTTGAAAAATGAACGACTATTATCTCATCAGTCGCCATGTTATCAGTTAATTTGACTGTTGTCTATCTGGAACACTGACACAAAAATATATTTATAACAAGAAAGTCCTCCTGCGTGAACGCAAGAGACATACCGCCCGCTGCATAGCCGACCTATCCCTGGGGAATTATGTCCCTCAAAAAAAATTTAAAAAGGAAAAAAATTAATTAAAAAAAAAATTTCCGGGAGGGTACCCCCCCCCCGGACTGAGGACCCCCTTGGTTGGGACTGGGGACCCCCCCCCCCCCCAGCTGGGACTGAGTACCACACCCCCCCCCTCACCGGCTGGGACTGAGTACCCTCCCCCCCCAGCTGGAACCTGAGTACCTCCCCCTTGTGAACTGACAAACAGGACTCAAACTATTACCTTCCCCCATCCTTCGGATGGCGGGCGGTAATAAACGGAATGGGCAATTTACTGTAACACTCGTATCATACTATGTGATAGTTTGCAAATGAGTTTTGCACAACGAATTTTTATTGGAGCTCTGAATATTTTTTTTCTGTTTGATGTGCAGCTAAACGTGAGCAAAACCCCAGTAAACTGTCGCGAACTTTATCACTCAGCAGACTCGCATATTTTTCTTCAACAACAATTACCATGTTCTCATTGATAGTAGAAACTAAAATCAATCTATAGATTTTTCTGTGCATGAACATTGGTGTTCATGAAAAACATTTCGTCAACCAAACGTTTAGCATTTCTTTTGTATCAGATGATTTTCACATTGACATTGTGCAAGTGTGTTTTTGTAGCCACAAAGTAAAACTTTTCTTTTCGTATTGTAATATTTTTCATGAAATATTGATTTAAACGTAATGGCCTCGATGGTCCATTAGTTTCGATTTTGACTTATTTTATTGATTTAAAGATAGTTACAAAATTATTTCGTACTTTTCTGCTTCGAATTATGATTTGTTATTCCAACAGCATGCTCTTGTAAATCCATCAGGCTACACAATTTGTTATTGCTTTAAGTGACTTTCGTCTTGGGCATGCATGCAATGTCAAATAGAGGTACGAAAGTAAAGAGCCATTAAAACGAAACCAGCAGAACGCATTTGTTGAGAACACGAACACGAAAGAATGATGCATTGTAAAAATAGATACAATAAATTGTCTGTGTAATGTTTTGCATGATAGTTGGTGGATGGTAACATTTTTCGTAGGGTATGGATGACAGTGAAGGGCATAATAATAATAATGATAATGTTCATATTTTTTGTACCACTAGGATGAAGAAAGCGAAAGTGGTGAAAAGAAATCGGCCAAAGATGCCTTATTATTATGGTGCCAGAGAAAAACACACGGGTATGTATACTATATGTGCGCCACCGTGTAATTGCACTGTCTCTGTAATGATTACACAGATAAAAAGTCGCTTAATGGCTTTTTGTACATTGAAGAAGGCCAGATTCTTATACATGTTAAGTACATGTATCTTTTCGTACTCTTGATTTGTGAAGTGATAGTGACACGGTATGTCTCTTTTTTACAGATATCCCGGTGTTAATATCGAGAACTTCAGTACCAGTTGGAGGAATGGATTGGGGTTCAACGCACTCATCCATGCCCACAGACCCGACATCATCAATTACAACAAATTGCACCCAAACGACCACATGGGAAACCTTAACAATGCCTTCAATGTCGCCGAAAATCAGCTTGGCATCAGCAAACTTTTGGATGCTGAGGGTACTTGATGTGTAATCTTTTCAGAATGTTTCGAGATTTACAGAGTCCTCGAACTATACCTATCAGAAAGACCCAAACCAACCCAATCGAGTATTATGAATCTCTTTAATTGAGTATTTTGCCAGTCTGAACGGGAATTTCTTTTCTTTCATTAGGTATTTCTTGGACCGAGTGTCCTCTCTTCCATTTTCTATCCTCAAATATATTGAATCATTCAGAATGTTAAAAATTAAAATTAGAGATAACTATCAAAAGAAATGAAATGACAACATTTGCTTTATTTGACCATGTTGTAGATGTTGACGTACCAAAACCCGATGACAAATCCATCATGACATACGTAGCCTCTTACTACCATTACTTCGCCAAGATGAAGTCAGAGCAAACAGGAGGCAGAAGAATCGGAAAGGTAATGTTTTTATCACACAAGTATGCAAAAGGGTGTTAACTAACGATATTTTTGTGCCTTTTCTTGGTTGGAAAATTTTAGGCTCAGATAATTGATGGGTTTTTTTTGATAAAATCGTTTTTGTTTATTTGCAAGGAACAATGATTGCCCCAGTATTGTGAAAGTATTATCTATTTGCGAAAAGTCCAGAATTGGGAATAGTTGGATCTAACGCTATCGCGTGTATCCATTAGGTGGTAGGAGGATTGTTGCAAAATAAGCGAATGCAAGATGATTACGAAAGGCTGGTCTCAAATCTTCTCGAGTGGATCTACCAAAAGGTGTCCGAACTCAAAAGCAGAAACTTTCCAAACAACTTGGATGGTATGCAGAGAGAAGTTTCCAAATTCAAGTCTTACAGAACCGTCGAGAAACCTCCCAAGTAAGATTTCCCTCAATTGCCATGAAGTCAGATGCAGCAAATATTATCCAGTATTTAAAAGAATTATTGAGTATTAGTATCAGTTAGACGAAGCCTCGTTTTACGACGGGAATGAAACAAGCATGCACTAATGTTTGAATTATTACCGATAGTTATAATTCCTTAAGCCTGTCGAGTGCTTTCTTTTCAGATATAAGGAAAAAGGAAACATAGAGGCGCATTTCTTCAGTATCCAGACCAATCTCAAGGCCCAGGGTATTCGCTATTACGTCCCACCGGAGGGTAAAATGGTGAATGACATAGAACGCGCCTGGGTGTTCTTAGAAAAAGCCGAACACGACAGAGAATTGGCAATCAGAGAAGAAATGATCAGGTAATTCATCATATGTATTTAATTTATATTGATGTCATGCGTTTTTGATATCCCCAAGTATAAATTTAGTTACCCGCAATTCTTGACTTGATTTTGACAGGCAAGAGAGATTAAAACAACTGGCAGAAAAGTTTGAACGTAAGGCCACATTGAGGGAATCGTGGTTGTCAGACATGATTACAGTCCTTTCTGACCAGAACTTCGGCAACAATACGTCGCAGGTTGAGGCTGCACTTAAGAAACACGAGGCCATAAGCTCTGACATTGAAGCAAGGGTAATTAGAATGTCAAAACATAGTTTAAACGTAACATAATTGCATGTGTTTGGTTATTTAAAACATATCGTAATCAGCGGCAAAAAAAGACTAAAATTTCTATTATTGACAGAAAAAATGACTTTTTATTAATTATAATTCAGAGAGACAGATTTATTGCACTGAGCAATATGGCAATGGAATTGTATCACGAAAACTACTACGGCAGGGATAACATCAAGAAGAGGTAGGTTTTGATCCCATTTATTTCTTACAATAAATGGATTGTCAGCGACATTTATTTCCTCAATAGCATTGCTTAAATGTTTTTGAGGGTGGAACTGACATTGGGACTTTTTTATATGAACTTTGTTCTATAAACTTTTAAAACAGAGAGCAGCAAATTATGACCAAATGGCAGCAGTTGATGGATTTGTTAGAAAAGAAGAAGAAATTACTCATGGGCTTCAGTGAACTGTTGGGAATGTTCAGAGAAATTGAAAGTATCGGAATTGAAATGTCTGAAATGGAGGTAAGTTGCATTTTAGTGGAAAAAGTTTTGTTTGTAAATTGCACCAGATATTGGTAATCATTATTAACATGATATCTGATCATTTCTGATTTTAGCCGAGTTTGAGATCTGAAGACTACGGCAAACACCTGTTATCTGCTGAAGACTTCTTACAAAAGCACAAGTTGGTGGAAGCTCAGTTAAATGCACTAGGAAATAGAGTGCGCCTGCTCAACAAGAACGCACAACCTCACATGAAGTCACTTCACCCAGAGAGTCAACTGTTGCAGAAACGTCTTGAGGTGCTGAATAAAAACTACGACAAGTAAGTTCTCACCAAGTAATGAATCGAATGGCACGGGCTACATTGATATGCAGTGAATATTTATTTTGGAGGATAATGTGAACTGATATGAATCACCTTATTGTTCAATGTTACACTTCATCTGTGGCTGGACGCTGTTATTTGATACTGCGATGTTGTAATTTCAGTGTGTTCAACCTGTGTTCAATTCGCAAAGCGAACTTACTGGAATCAGTGCGATACTTCCAGTTCCTGCAGGACTCTGAAGAGGAAGAGGCCTGGCTGGTGGAGACAAGTAGGATATTGAAATCCACCGACATTGGAAAAGACTTACGAGCAGTGATCAGTCTCATGAGAAAGCACGAGGTCAGTGAATTAATATGTATGTTTTTATCAAAAAAGACTATACTGTTTGGAGAAGTACTGTTTTGGTGAGGCAGTAGTTGCACTGATTGTTCAACAAAAAGACCTCGATGTAACATTACGAGGTATACCGACCACGCCCCACCGTCGTAGACTTTCTGATCATTCTAAACCAACCCTAGCAGGGAGGTCCGGGGGTGGGGGGGGGGTTATCCATCCTGCCTTGCCCTTCCACTAGTCTTTCTTGCCTGGTTCTTTGGGGAGGGGGTAGGTAATCCTTAATACCCGGCCCTTCCACCAGTCCTTCTTGTCTGGGAATTTACCTGAAACCATTAAAATCTTTTCCCCACAAGGAATTTACCTCCAACAGAGTTTGATGTTTTAAAAGTTAAGATGGGGATAGACAGTAATGGAATGACGTTAATTCCCCTAGCCTTCATTGTGTTTGTCATTGCCCTTTAGAAAAGATGACAAGTTTCTTCTGGGTGCTAATAGGGGAAAATGGTATTTAATTTTTATGCTTAAAATAATAGCACAGGGGAAAAATTTAGGAACCACAGAAAAAAAAACCAGGGAATTCTTTCTGTATCAGAAAGTGCCAATCCTGATTAATTTTTGTCACGTAATTTTCAGGCGCTGGAGCAGGAGATGAAAGCACGGTTCCACCACTGTGAGGAAGTGTGTAAGGTTGGTGAGGAACTGATCAGTAACAACCACTATGCAAAGCGGGATATTAAAACTAGAATTAACAGCATGAGAGAAAAGTGGCAGAGGTTACTTGACCTGTCAAACCAGAGGAGGATCAGACTTGAGGATGCTTACGAGTCACATCAGGTAACTCAAGAAATAGTTTGACATTTATGGCCTACCAATCGAAGAAATAGAAAATCGAAAACCCATCTTGCATGTAATTCATCAATATTTTGTGTGCACAGTCTTAACATTACATTTTGACCACACTGCAAAGATTATAAAGTACACAAGAAACATTATGACAAGATGCAGCTGGTATTTAATGACATCTGTCGGATTCATGGGAAGAATAGTGTGGCAAAGGAACGAGAGTATCCGCACAATAAGAACAAGAAAATCCTCCTGCGGGAAACCGCACGAAGCATACCGCCCGCAGCATAACCTCTCCTGTGGGGAAGGAGGGTGCCCGTCCTGGCTGGAGGGGGGTACCTCCAGTCCTGGCCGGGGGGGTTACCCAAGTCCTGGCTAGGGGGTACCCCAGTCCCAGCTCTCTCCTGGGGTACACACCCACCCAAAGCCAGGAAAGG
>JBCAUG010102393.1:0-21759 GCA_038406175.1 Haplosyllis leylae | reverse complement strand
TTTAGTACGAATTTCCACTTAATTCGAAGGAAAAACTGGCCGCGGAATCATTTCGAATTAACCGTGCCTAACCTGTACAACTAAGTACACAGCATCACATTTCTTTCGAGCAATGTCAAACACGAAATGACAATATGTGACCAAAGCCAGCCTGGAGTATTACAAGCTATGAAGAAGTAAATTGTTTCCTTTTACCATCCATGTGCGACACGCATAAGTGATGATATAATGAGGCATAATCTTTTCAATAGTTGTTTAAAAAGATCGTCATATTTTATGATAACTAACCTCATTCGGTTGATCAGCAACAAATTTTTTCTGTAATTTAGCCGCCGCAAGCGCGTACCTAAAAAGATAAAGCCTAATACTAAGTTTGTCGTGGTTATTCTCGGTACCTTTTGATTTAAAAACAAACAAACATAGTTTATCATTTCCTTCCATATAATTTTCCCTTCTCTCCACTTAGTCTACAATGGCAACTTACAAGAGTCGATCACACTTAGCGAAATGAAGACAAAAAGGGAATTTTAAAAGTAAATTACATAACCATCCTTGATATATCACCTACTGATCATCCTTTCACGATACATTTTTTCTTCCCAAGGAAAACCCCACTTTTCGCAGGAGAATTTCAATTTTGATACATTCTTTTTGTTAGGCCATTTGTCTGTGAAAACACCACACGGCAAAAATTTTACCCTTTGACGATATAAAATATCAGACGTGGTCGAAAACTAGCAGAATTTTGTCAGACACGTTTGTTTGCAAAATACTTGCGATACGACATTCAGATAATGTTAACAGCACACGATACTTATTCCTTATGTACATCTGTTTGCCAAATACTAACTTTGAAATTAATCTTGCAAGAAACTACTAAGAAGTGTACTTGGCCAAGATCAAAATAAATTTGCTGACATTTTACCAGGTTTATGCTTTTACAAAGTTATTGTGAACGAATAACATGGGATAATTGAAGCTTTTTAAAAATATTCGTCGTTCCTACTGCAAGGCTTTAATACACATGTTATATGTATACTAAAAAATGGAAATGCACATGTTTTTCACAAGTGATTTTTAAATTGCAGAAGGAAAACTTAATTCTTAGAATCCTAATAATGATTCGGCTGAATTGAACATAGACAGGTACAGGGAATGGGATCGAGAGCAATGGGTTGTACTGTATTGTACAGTAATGTTCACACTGGTCTGAGACAGGGACAGGAGCCAGGATCCGTTGTTTCCTATGAGACACTTTTAACTTGTAGTGTATCAAGAAATTCCATTATTTTTCCCGCCGTGGATCCTTATTTGTCAGATGCACACCACTGCTATGTACAGTGTATCTTAAATTAAGATTCGGTCAGTAGTACTCACCATTGCCTTCCTTTCTTCGTATTGGTTTTGGTTGAGATATCATACACAGCGTTGTATCCGCCCTTGTTCAGTTCATCCATATCCCAGTCATAAGAAAGCATTATATCAACGTCCACACCTCCACAGGTAAATTGCAGCGCATAATCAGTCTAAAGGACGAAAAAGACGTTTAACGTTTAAAACAGACGGCTGCATTTGTAAATCCTTCAAAAACACATCAATGTGTCTGTTTAAGATTTTGTGGAAAAAATTAACAAACCTGAGAGAAATATTCGCAGTTTGGTAATGGATAGAAGGGATCCGGATTAGCGTGCGCGTTCATGATGAAGTTTTGTACCGCATGTAATAGGGAAGACATCCAGATTTGTTGGCCCTCGCAGGGCAAATCTGTCAACACAAGTTTTATACTTATGTTACTTAAGGTCACATGTATTTCAAATTGTGATTTGTGAGCCCCTAACACACGGGAATTAAAGAAAGCCTCAACAATAAACGTTTTTAATAATTAAGATAAATATGTGAAAGCAAAAAATGAGGGATATGGTGCATTTAGCAGTTTTCAAACCAGAACTATTTCAAAAGCCTTTCACTGTTGTCAGTATTTTTTTCAAATCCTTCACTCAAAGAAAGGACGAATAGGCATGCCCACAAATTTATTCATATAAAAAATGTTTTTATTCAAGGGGGAAAACGTGCCTTAATTATAGATATGAACATTCCTCAAGTCCCATGAGAGATCACTTCAATGAACGTAAAAGGCAAACAAATGCACAAGGGAAGTTTTTTTGATTTTGTAAGAGAATACATAGATGTTTATGGAAGCATTGCATCTCACACTGCGTAACAATATAATTATTTACCGTGAAAATGCCCAGGGCGTTTTACAATAATTATGTCTGCAGGTGATAACTGCCACATGATGTATTGGCTACTCTGAATAAACACTGTTCTCTGTGAAGTGTATTGGGTTTTAGAAACAAGTTCTGCGTAACATGTAATTTATTGTGAGTTTTGGCAAGGAAAGTTTTTTGTGGAAAGTGAAACAGTTAAAGGGTGTTTGATCTGTTCTGTCGCGAAAAACGGCCATTTCGATGTGTTGTATGTTTGGACATATATTTACCACTTTCGGTAGAGCTGGGCAATACTGTGCTTAAAATGCAACCAACAATGCATAATGAGCACTCATATATTTACACCGCAAACATCGTAAAGAATTATTGTAAACTTTATTCCACTTTGGAAACCGCAGCACACTGTGCCATACTGTTGGCATGAAAATAATTCAGCAAAACAAATATGTTTTTGAATGCTTGAAATTCAGTCTGTAGTGCTTGACAGAACTATTTTAACTACATTTACAAATAGTTTTGAAATATTTCAGACTTGCGTATTTCAGACCCAGTGAAAAACAACTTTTTCAGAAGACAAATTATGATTTCAAAAGAGAAAGACTGAGCATGCCGGGTTGGGTGTTTTTAAAAGGACTAAAAGACCAACCTGGACTGAACAGGATAAGATCCACATCCATCCTGCTTCTGGTGGAAGTTCCACTTCCTAGTGACCCAAATTCTAGAGCCTCGCTCACTCGGAAAGGGAGTCTTTGCTAAATGTATTAAATAAACAACAGTTTTTGGAACATTCTATTAATACAGAAATTGCAGGCTGAAGTTCATAACATTTGTGGTTAGAAACTACATGTCAAAGAGGCTAATAGACAGCATAGTGTCTGTGTATACCCTTTGATGTACACTGGAACATGTAATCTGTCACCATATCCGTTATATATGACTCTAGAATTGGTACGTATCCACCCAGTATGGAACTAAAATGTTTTTGGCCTTGTGAATGACTTTTTAGATCTTTACACACACAGAAGAAATTATCTTCTCTAATCTTTGTACTTGTCATTGTAATAAACAATCTCGAGGGTTTATGAAAGCGTTTTATTGTCGCTTTAACAGTTCATGAAAATATACCTCAAAGGTAATGCATGACAATGCCACATATTTGTATCAGTTAGACTGACCTCCATGGTTACTTCCATCGAGGTACACGTTCGAGGCTTTAAAGGTTTTCATAAATACCTTTTTCAAAATTTTAATGTGAGGGCCAAATTGACAATGATAAACCACAGCGGACATTCATATATATATGATATATATATCATTGAGATTGGCATGCCTCATGAATTCACGGTATTTGGTACTGGGCTGCATTATTCTTTGCATCGGTGCTATCCGTTAAAAATTAATATCTGGCAAACAATTGCAGAAAACTTCTGTGAAAATAAAAGTGATATGGCACATTTACCTGAAGTAGCTTGACAAGTGTGGAGATAATTTCTTTTTGACGCCCCAGATCCACTGGCGAAGGTCGCGCCTCCATCAGTAGAGAAGACTCATCACTCACAGTCACACCGCTTTCTGTTGAAACATCCTCCCTCGTACCCTAAGCAATTAAACATAACACGAATTAGTGCATAATTAAATAAATGTGACTTTTTAGCATTCACATTCCAGCATTTCAGGTTAGACAAGTTTTGATTTTTCCCAACAACTCGTCCTAAAAACTCAATTTGATTTGATGAATGATAACTTTTTATTGTTGGTAGTATCAACTAGACCCGACTCAAATCTACTTTCTCAGGTACAATTATTTGTTATCATTATCGAATACCACCCCATCTCCTAAACGAAACTGTAATAAAGTTACAGTGCTATTTTTAGAGTGAACTACCACGTCATTTACGAAGAATGAGAGAAATGCTGAAATCACTCACGTTGAATAAATCTCTGCCCGTAACAAATGGCTCATCTTTATTATTTTCTGTTTTGTGGTTCGTGGAAATATGTCTCAAAAGATCGGTGAAGAAACCTTTACCAAAGTCGTCATCTCCTGCTATCATATCTCCCGTGGAAAGTCTCTGTTGCAATAAACGTAACATACTGGTTGCTATTTTTTCATTTGTAAATGTCTTACTTGTTGACAAATAAGTGGTAAAATACTAAACATTAAAAGAAGCTCAACATTAACTAATCGAGTTTTTTTAGCAAAGAAAAGTTTTGACAGAAACATTTAGTAAAATGATCTGATTAAAGTTATATTTTAACCTATTATTTCACAGAAACGACGATAATTGAAATAACAGTGGTTGGGCTATGCGAACAAACTTAATTCCAAGCAAAAAGCAGCATTCATTATTTTTTACATTGTATTCATACAATAATGGATGCAAATAAGGAAGATAGGAAATATGCAAGAACCTTATCGAACAAACATTGAAAAGATCAACTCAGCAACAAATAGAGGTAGTCAAAATATGATTTTGAAACATTTAAATGAAAAAGAAATTTTAAAAGAAACTCCCACCTTTCCACCAAGACCTTCATCATCCGCGAGCATTTCCATCCTTGAAAAATCCTGTGAGTGATTAAAAGTGCCAATACATCAATTGGGTTACACTTGTGGACATTACTACCAAATACACTGAAGAGGATTTAATGCTAATAGACTAATAATGTTCAAACTGCAAATATTATTTTCCATCATTTAAGGGATGGATATTCAACTTTTCAGTGATTTTTTTGTGCTAAATAGTTCAGGTACAAAGAAATTAAAAAATTCTTCAGTAAACAGTAAGGTAGGCCAATACTTTTGAGCAATATCTACAATAGTTCACTTCAAAATCATCGTGCAGCAATTAGCAGTAAGCTTTACGAAGTCGTTGGATGTGTTTACCCCCAAAAAAGTAAAACAGTATCAGTTGCTACAAAAATCTTAAAACCAGTTTAAAAAGTCATGTTGGATTCCAGATCTCTGGACCAATAAGAAACATATATGTACAAAATTACTGGGTCACTCTCAGAATTCAGTGAAGACTCAGAAAAGGTAACACTAATTAGGACCATAATATGTGTATGACCAAAATATGGATATATCTGAAGCTCTCACATCAAGACTGTCGTAGGATTTGTACATCTGCAGCTTGTTACCGAATCCCAGTCCCGAATTGGAGCTGGTTTCGGAGTTCAGTCTGTCATCACGGGATGTGTCCAGAAAAGACAGAGAAGCTCTCGATGCGTTCATTTCCCGCATATTCGCCAAGTTTGAAGAATTCTCATGCAGTAATCGTCTGTAAAAGGAAAGAAACAACGATATTTATGGGCAATACTTTCACATTTGTGGTATATAGCGTTGTCCTGATGCGACAAAACAAAACAAAACACAAACTTTCAATTTCTTCAGCCCGCACATTTAATTAAGTGTGTCAGGGTAACTAATCCATTTCTCTTTGTCTTTCAACCAGAATTTGACTTAGTTTTACATTTTAAAATTCTTCTTTTATTTCTTTGAGTGATCTAGTTAAGAAGCATGTGAAGTTCTCCACCCGGCGCTACAAGCTTTTCTCTTGGGTTCATCATGAAACCTATTGTATTCACAGCTCTCACTTGTGAACTACAAATCCAAATGCCAATATTATGATTCTTGTGCGTAAATTGCATGCAGAAATCAAATTGATTTTGTTGATATACTTGATATACTGAGTGTCAGGTAATTATTTTGGGGGGGGGAGCGGGGAGAGGCTAAGATAAATGAATGTTGAAAGAAATGACAAAAGTATCACACATATAAAATAATCAGTTATAAGTGCGTTACCTCTAATAAACAGTTTTATCTCTCGATCGATTAATGTGCCTTATCAATAACAATACCTAACGAATCATAAGGACATCGTGCCAGAAATAGTAGCAATTGAAAATTAACCAGATTCTATTTGTAGAGAGATTTTCCCACAAATTATCATCTGACTCATCTTGACCTAAAAGGTTATCACTCTTATTCCATCTTAACGACCTAAAACATTGTTGTTTAATGCATATTTGTTTCTATTTTAGGATAGGTGTACCTTTCGTATACTGATTCTAATAACAAGTGTCTGCAAGGAAAAGTGTACAATTTGGTGAAAGTGCTTATGACTATTTTAATCTTTTGAAATAATCAATTTCACAACTTGTATGTAAACTTGTTACTTCCTCTCCAGTCTTGTTTGTAATGCAGTAGATTTAATATTTATCATCTCAAAGTGTTTTTAAAAGTCATGCGAGATGTTGTCATGTGATCATGCTGACCAGAATGCCGAACATTTTGTCGTTTACTCAACTGCTGTGCCAAAGCCACACGGCTTTCATGTTCACTAATATGTAATCAATGTATTTTTCATTAAAGTAGATTAAGTCCTAATATGGTAACATCAAACATCTCGTTGCGTTGTAATATGGAAGTAATGATCAGATTTAATAAAACAAACAACTTTAAAACATTAAGCGCATTCATGTTTCCTTTTCTTACAGGCGTTAATTGTAGAGTTGCATGACAAAAACATAATTGAAACCATGCAATCTTCCATTAATAACTTGAGTCTCAAGGTGCTGCACATAACAAACTTGAACTGGGTATAAAATGTATTAATTACGTGTCAATTGTTCATATGAATGGGAATCTGTTTAAAGCCGTGCTAGAAGTTTTATAAGTAAGTATTGAAACTCTTAGACCCTAGCCACACAGGACGAGAGCGTTGTCGCTTGAAAAATGGGTATGGAACCCATTTGCAAGCAGCATCTCTAGGAGCATCGCTTGTTGTGAATGGTGCAGTTGAAATTTATGTATTCCTTTCCAAGCGTTGGCTAGCGGCAACTCTCTCGCTCGGTGTGAATAGACCCTTAGTTCGAATGTGAAATTACATTATGGCCTAGACTCTTGCACGAAACTATAGATCCAGTAGGTTGTGGTCTTAGGTGTTTACATTGTGAAAGATTGAAACATAAAAATACCGCTTCGAGCTTCTTTACTAATTTCAACGACTAATTACTGACAGCAAAAGAGCAATAAAAGCAAAGTTTCGCTCAGATTTCCATACCTTGCTCTCAATAAATGCCTGGCTTGGTAGTCGAACCTGGGGACACTACGCATACCCAACGGCACGGTTTGAAGTGACAGGAGATTCACTCTAAATACCAGTTCGTTACTCCCATGCGTATACGGATTGCCCTTTTCCTCCAGCTGCAAAGAAAATGCAATAATTAATTATGACACACTTTTTGACGTGTATTATACCCTAGAAGTAGGTAATAAAATCCAAAAAAAAACTGTGATCCAAATACATGAGTAGTCAGCACCAATGCCTTTCAAAAAATTAATTAATTAAGAGATCCATGAAGGCATGTGTTGGTGGATTATAATGAGTGAGTATATTATTATTTTCAACTGACAAAAACGCCTGAATGGATTAAGTATTTTCAGACATGTAAGGCAAGTACCGCAATGTTTTCTCATAGCTCATCTGTTGGTTCACCATGTTTCTTAATAATTTGTTCAGTTCAACAAAAAGTTTTCACAACGTATTGTAAGGCCCTCCAGACTTGTAGATGTAATTATATGGTGTCATGCAAGATACTAGTTTACCATGTATGGAGTGTTTTGAATATAATAGCAATACATGTATTTCTAACTTTCTGTTTGCAACTTCGTGACATACTTAATGAAGTTTTCGAGCGTTTTATTCTTAATTTGAGATTTTTATGTCTTTAAATTGTGTAGGTCATTGAGATCGATACTATAGAAGAAGCAGTTAGTAAACTTTTGGACAATGATCACCAGATCCACCCTTGATTGTTACACCTGTCTCACAACGCTGAATGTACCCTGTGGTACTGTTTAGTTATTATTGAATAAATATCTTTGAATAGGTGTTTCAAAATTAATTGCTGTTTTGACAGTTGCTCTAAACTTCTCCAAATTCTTTATTCGTGTCTTTGGTTACTTTATTCACATCATGGGTGGCCGTAATAAGTAAAACACACCAGAAGCTAAGTTCATGTGCTACAAGGCAGTTTATCTGTAAGTCATTGGGAGAATGAGTGCCAAACTGAATAATTTATTTCCGAAAAATCTCAGGAGATAAAAACATGCAAGCAATATCCATGCACTATTAAAATCAATACAGAATCAGTGTGTTATCACCGATGGCCAGAATTGGTGTGATAATTCAAAATTATTCTATTACTCAGTGATATGTGTATCTGGTCAGGTGTTGGTTACTGAACTACCCCTGTCCAAATTTTGTAAAAACTAATAGGCAAAATTTGAAAAACTAATCTTGGTTCAAACTTAACAATGATGGAACAACGTAGACCAGGACTGGAGAAAATACGATACAAACATTAATGAGACCCTCACAGACTTTTACATTAATTTTTTTGGTGAATTGTATCAAGTAAAGGTTGCAGGTTCTTAAAACATTGGTCTACTTCTTTTCCATTTCCACAGTTTTATTCATCACGCATTATGTAGAGTTTATCCCTCAATTCTGACCCCATGCAATGGGCCTAATATTTGGTATTGAACCACTTTGTTTACCTTCAGTAGTCCCGCAAAGCGCAACAGGTAGAGATTTTTCTGGACCGAATATCAAGCACTTCAAAAGCACTACCTTTCTGGTTGGCAGAGTTCATGCAATTCAATGTATGAATGAAAGGTATGTATTTCTACTTGCAAAACACACTTTGTAGTCAATATTTACTTTGAACATTATTGTCATTGAGGCATATTTTTGAATGTATACACCTAATATGCCTGACTGATCCACCTTTTCTCCAAATACTTATTACACACCATGGACAGACACTAGAAGAAGATACTGACTAAACGAATTTATGTGATCATGAAAAATATAACTATTTAGAAACATGATTTTGTGTTTATTTTTGAAAAAAAAAAGAACACACACTAATAATGTTACGTTTTCCGAAATTTAAATCATTTACTGCAAAAATGACAGGAACAAATGAAACTACACATACTCCAGTAGACCAATGGCTGTAGTGACCATGGTTGGCTTTCTGACATTATGCTGGCGACGTTGGTGATATGATGTTACGTGTTGCACATAACATGAAAGCCTAATCTGGGATCAAAGACAAAAGATATGAGGACAAGAACCTCCTATTTTGAAAGTTGTTACAGAAACATCACCTTCTTCCAAACAAGCATTTTCCATTTAAGTTGTGTGTGAGTTTTTGTGTAACAGGTTGGCGTCAAAAACATTTTACTTGAAATGAGACATCAATGTTATTTTCGTTCAATGCCAACGCGAGGCATGGAAGTCGGCCAAGATTACTTGTCAGAAGTGTTAAAGTATTACACTTAACAGTAAAAATTGTGAACAGAATATAAAGTCCAAAAACAAAACCTAAAACTGTCTTTCCCGTGTGTACACACTAAAGTCTATTTGTTTGAGAGACCAACGTAATGTTAGAAACGTCAAGTAAATATTCAAAAACGATTTGTTTAGTACTTTGGTACAAATCAATTGTACAGATCCACAGCAAAACATGATTAAATTCCAGTTTGGTAATGATCTAAGGAATTAAAAAGGATTAAGCGCATAGCCAGTTTTTTATAATAGTTTTTGCACAATATCAGGAACAAATAGCACCGTTTGCCAATATCTTCAATTGAATCCAAAAAACAAGGCAGCCATAATTAATTTTATTCCACAACCTCTAACAAAACGTATTTCCAGTAATATATAGCATATATTTCATTACATGTATAGTGCCAGATGTGCTAGGCCCGTTAAAGACTTCACATTATTTAGGTTATGATAAGAATTGTTGAATGTAATAGCACCTGTCCAGTTCGCAAATTTATTTTTGGCGCATGAGTAATACAGTATTGACAGATTGGCCATGACAGTAAAATTGCCATTTTGGACCCGAATGTTTGAAGGCTATTTTTAGAATAAACTGACACAACTGAAAGTATTTAATGGCATCCATTGTGGTTCTACCTACAGTTCAAACAATCAGCCAAAATTTTCTGTGGGTAGAAGTAAAGAAAAGCCTGACATATGCATCATGATCCAGTCTATTCTTTGGATCAGACAAAGTAAATGATCTTTGGCAAAGTTCATGTCTTAAACTGTTACATTATGTCGCCGAAATACTATTCAAGATTCGAGTTCCAATTGAAGAGGATCATCACAACCTTACACCTTTCCACTCCTCCCTAGCCATGACGGCTCATGTACGGGTTTTCATCGCTTATGTTACTTTTCACCGGTAATGATATGGGATTTCAGAGCACAAACTGACGCTATGGTTCCTTTAGAGCTATTTTGTCAACGCAAAGGAACTGTCAAACAGTTAGAACCTTGATCTGACCTCCATTAATGTCGTGGGGACATAATGACAAGTTAACACGGTGTTGGTGAGCGTGTAATGCTGGTTTATTGCAGGGGAACAAGTTGTACAATCATCGGGTAGATTTACTGAAGTGCCCGCTGTAGGCTGGGGCATGCTATATATACAAGGACGCGCGGTGTCCTTGACCTTGGTCGGCTCGGCACTCCGACAATTAACTCGCTGCATATTTGTCAACTTTTGCAAACTAAATACCATCTGTTTTGGTGTTTTTAGATTAAAGTCACCATTAACATGCTACCCTGGTCTGCCAAGGCACGCTTCAAAAAATTCTAAATTGCATAATGGGATGGCTTTGAAGCAACAACAAGTGAAATTATCTTAGTTTTAAAATTATTTCCCATGCAAGCAGATGGTGTAACGATCTGGTTGATCTGAATTTTGATAGGACAAGTCGACAATTCCGTTAAAATTCAAATTATGAAACTATGTGAGGAGAATGCATATTTTGTGTCAGTCTTACCAGTTCCAAATGAAAAACGAGTTTGCCATGATACTGTGACGTATTTTTTTTCACACTTAGAAAAACTGCATCAGTTATATTTTTTTGGAATCCCAGTGCTGCCTCAATACTTTCAGAGCGTACGCTTTTATGCCGTATCAGGGTCGGGTTTTGGATAATCCGTGGGTGGGGGGGGGGGGGGAGAATTTGTTAAAAAAAACTGCTCGATATCGAGAAAATTTTGATCTATAGGCGTGGGGGTGCTTGTATGTTAAAAGACCATAAGCATTTCAATCTTACACCGCCCACCTAAAATTAACATTTTAATAATGTAACAGGTTGAAGTAGATCTATACACCACAACTAAGGAGCTACAGATGCACTCCATTCATTTCTGGTCAAATGCAGTTAATGTGTAACCCATGTTAAAGCAATTAGCTCTCCACTTCAAGTGCATGTATCTATCACATGCCTGTCATGTCTAGTTCCCCTGGAATAGCCAATCAACATCCCCGCATCACATGCACACCCCTGGTAGCCGATCAGGCAATCATGTGATGTGTTGAGCCAATAGCAGTATGACATATAAGAATGTATTCATGCTCAGCTCCTACCTGGTCTAGACAATTACCTACTGGTGTGATTAGGATGAGACTAGTACCAAACCAAGACAGTGTGCCATTCTACCTGTAATGACCACAATTTGTGCTAAATGACTCGGCTCCTTGTGTTGAGTTCCCACCTCAGCCTTGGGACTACCTTCTGTCATAGCCTTGATATGCTAGTGGTTAGGTATTAGGTATATAAGGAGCAGTGCGCTCTATGAAAGTAGGACCTCCAGAAAAACCATCAGACTGTTAAGTGCCAAAATAGCAAACAGTAGAAACTTCTCAGGTATTGGGAGGAGCTGGACTAGCTCCCTGCCTAGGATCAGCTAAATTGTGCATTTGGGATGTTTTAGCCACTATTAGATGCTTTCCAGATCCTGGTAGGCAGGATGAGTTCACTAGTTCCCCCTTCATAACCTGTTACTTAAAGTTATTTCAATACTATTCTAAGAAGCCTATAAGGACTGTACAAGTAAATGTAAGGAGCTAAGTTGTGTTTCCTTGAATATTGCATTTGTATTTATGATTGTACTTGTATTACAGAGTTTCTTAGCTGTATATCAAGTATTAGTGTTACATTAAGTGTACCATCAAGTATCAACTAAGTGTTTCCTGCATGTCTACAATAGTGTATGTGTAGCTTCCCTCCCCAGTTGTGTCTTTCAACAGTTTGTGTTCCAGTAATCTGTGTATAAAATTCTAGCCCCCACCTGTGAGACAATAACAGAAGCTGTAATTGTGTGTACTTTTGACTTGATAGAGGCTTACCATTCTGAGAGTGTGAGCTCCCCAGTTGTTCAATAATAACTCTCTGTTCCTGTTGCATTTCAACCAGTCTTAGGAGTAACAATAAAGACTGTACTGAAGATGAGTGTTTGTATTCTTCCAGTGCAGCTACCTCTGTGGAGACCCTGACTTGTGAATCTATTGATTAACTGCAAAGGTACTGGAGCTTTAAGTGAGCTCCCCACATCTCCCAACTCCCATCCAGCATTACAGACTTGAACTCCTCCTTCACACCTAGGTCTGGTGCATGAATTAACACCCATGAACAACTGCTGTCGCCCCCTGAGATTTGAGAACTGATGCTCTGACTGCTGACCTCGAGGCACTCAGTTTGAGACTGGTACTGAGTAAACTCCCCAAAGTATTAGTTGGTGACAATAAAACAAGGGAAGCATTCGTTAGATTTCCCAATTTACAAACAAAATACTTACCTCAATACCTTCCAGAGGAAACGACATGCGGTATCCTTTCTCATCAATGAAGTTTGAAAAGTAACCCACTACTGGGTCGCCACACTGGTCAAGGTCATTTGCTCTGTCTGGATCCCTGGACAACAAGGTCATAGACCAGCACAACAGCTTGGTCTTGTTCTGTTGATAATGGTGAACCCCTTTGTCGAAGATGACAGTAAGTTTGTGGGCATCCCTATCCAAATCAGCTTTCCAGTAGTTTCCTTCATGATCCATAAAAGCTTCAGCTGCTGTTAGAGAACTGTATGAACCTCCGGATCTGGCTTGTTGTCCTCTGTTGTACGTTTCCTTGTAGACTTGCGGGGAATACACATTGTTATGTGCTCTCAGTGGAACCACAAGGTCCTTCCAGATGATGACAGAAGTAATTTCCACACCAACTGTTATCTGCTGCAATTTTTCAACATTGTACAATGGTTGGGACAGAGTTTTACCGAAACCATCATATTTGGCTCCTTCTCCGTAATTGTAGGATAGCAATTCTGTTGTATCATCCCCAAGGTACAATCTGAAACTCATTTCTATTGACAACCCCTTTGGTTTTGTGGCCAAATAGAGGTACACAGCTGGAAGCCCATTACTGTTGTTTTTGGTGGGATACACTCTCAGATACCACCTATTGTTGGTCACCAAAAACGTGGTTGTGTCGAAGTAAAAGCCGCTTACATTTTTCTTTGTCCTTGCTTTTGGAGATACATCAAGGGTTCTTTCGTATCGAGTAGAGCATTTAGAAATGGTCAGTTCAACAACGACTCTTTTACCCGTTTCGTCCAAGAACCCTTCCCCTTGGTCCAATAGCTCCTCGAGGGAAATAAATTTACTCTTTCCTAGCAGTGACTGGGACGTAGTAAACTTTTGATTGGAAGCAAAATATTTGTTTTCATTGTAATCCTGTCTGTGGATTATTGAAAGAGTATACTTGGCTTTTGCTGACATAGCAGCTGCACTTTGTCCATCCGAGTATCTCCATTTGAGGTAAATTCCAACAAATTTCTCTTCCTTTCGCATACAAACCACACTCCACCTGTGACCTCCATAGGTCACCTCAGAACTTTCAACAGATTTTATTTCTTGCAGTCTTCCTGGGTTTTCAAAAATAAATGTGAAGACATGTGTGTCCTCATCGTCCGGCAAAATACCAAATTTGTGAAGATTAATCAAAGCGGCCATGATTCAGTATTTCCAATATTCTGTTATCCACTCATATCCCGTTTTACTCTCGATTTCCTTCTGCAATAAAAATAATAAGCGTTGAAGTACCATTGAAAAATATATTTCAGAAGTAATGAAAGACTGCACTAATTAATGAATATAATGAAGCTAGGTAAAAAGCATTGCTACCGATTTTTTATAAATAAATTTGAGTTGTAAAACGCCAAGGTGAAAGTATTTTTCATCTGATGCCTTTGTAGATCTGTGATGCTGCGTATGCATTGATAAGTTAGGGAATGTAATTTTGAAAAGGAGTACCAATAATAATGAGTATCTTTACTAAAATTAATGTAACATGTAAATCTAACAGTAAAATCCAAGCAATATATATATGTCTACAGCTCATAGGACGGATTCTGGGTTCTCCACAGAAGGGGCACGAACCCTTTGGAGGATGTAAACGTGATTTTCAAAAAAAAATTGAAAAACTGCATGAAACCAAGAAACTTTTAGTCTATGAGGGGCACAGGCACGCACCAGTTATGCCCCCCCCCCCCGAGATCCGCCACTGGTTCATCTTTCATAATCCCATTTCTTCTCATTTTGTAGCCGCGAACCGTACTAGGGTTGTAGATAATGTATTTCATTCCTAAATATGCCGAAACGAAATTTACAATGAGCGAGTTAGAACTGTTGCATTTTCTGAAGTTAACAAATTTTCTTCGATTGGCGGCAATCAGGTACAATCAAGTTTTTAAAATGGACATGAAACTAGTCACTGAGGCACCTCGCCAATATCATTTCCGATTCCAGTGGTTTTATTTTGAGTAAAGATTAACGTAGGCTAATTTGTGTGGGTTGCGATCATACAGCATGTGTTTGACATCACATCAAATATACGTGTAAGTACGTTGTGGGAAGGATAAAAGACCTTTAATAGATAAAGAGTTGTGATATCAAGATCAAGAGTGATTCATATGAAGTGACCAATGATGCATCAAATATTTCCAATATAAAAAGCCTGAATGTATGCGGAAACCAATGTCATATTTCGCATTCCTGTGTGAATACGTAGGAATCGTGCCATAATTTTTAAAGATTTATTAGGTGTGGAACCTTAACCTGTCATCCCTGGCAGGTCAACCATTTTATTTTTACTCTGACAAACATTAAAATCTTCATAATTTGTCATTGGAGTCAGAAAAAAACTCACAGTTTACATTTAGCTTGTTGTATCCTGTAAATAATAGGATACAATAAAATATTTTCTGAAACGTCGATGACTTTTTCTGTAACCCTCGTCTATCACACTGACAAGTATAAACGTGGGATGATCTTAAAGTCAGGAATCACTTGAAGAAGACTGGGATGATACCATCAATCACTGATTCATCGTGATTCCATCAGGGTACATTTTAGAATGATTTCATGGATTCAAAAGTTCTTTTCCTCTATTATTTTTACTTAATTGGTAACTTCCTAGCTTGTTTATATATTTCTCAGACTCAGAATAAAAGGGTCACGCAATTGATGTATATTGGGGTTTTCAAGGTGTGTAGCTTACCCACTTGGTCACCAGACCATGGTGTATGTATTGAAACACACTTAGTTCCTGACTAAATGCACCAGCAATTTACTTAAGGTCATTATTAAACGTTCAACAATTCACGTTATATTGCCGCTGAGAGCCTATACCTATCCTGATTTCAAATCTGCCTCTAACTTGGATAAAATAGTTGCGGACTTTCTTAAAGGTTACTTTATACTGTCAGATGAAGTCTATATTGGTTTTGGGGACTAAACCCTTTTTGTAATAAAAGACGTAAATTATCACCGCTAATACCAATGCGATTACTTACCCACTCTTTGTAAATTACAAAGCTTGGTAAACCTATATTTTGACAGAGTAAAAGGTCCCAAGTCACCGTGATGCATATATGTGATGGAATGCATAATATGTGAACTGAATATTAATAGGTTTGTTGCGACATATGGAAACATACGCACACACATTTTTACGTGCAGGTAAATTATCGATTTTTCCCATGTAAAAGACAAATGCTATCAATTCACGTAATTGATGAGCAAAGAGTCACATCTGATATATATATGCGTGGCCCATTTCAACCTGCAAGGTTCTATCTCGGTTGAGTATTGTTCGTGAATACTGTGGTCGAGAATTCATGCATCATCTATAAAATCAGGTGTTGATTAAGCTTTCCATTGTTAAGTGACTAAAGCTTCGGCTGGAGAATCAATAGGGATCAATACCATACATATTGATATGTAATGTACACTGCTCTCACAGATGTTGCAATATTTTCTAATGTAAGATTTTCCCTGGCTCTATCTAAAAGAAATACCGTTTAAAAACAAGATGTGCAATTTCATCAAATATAACACGCTTCATCAAGTGTTATTATGCACACATTGATTAAACCTTTATCGAATATTGCAAATTTTGCTGCTGGCCTTGTTTACATTTTGTGCAGATGTGAAAGCTGCATTTTAACTTGATAACGATAAATATCAGTATACGAATTGTTTATAACCTGACGTAGTGTTCTGAGCAGAAAAGCAATGGAGTAAAAATGTGTGTGTCCGATGTCTGTCACACAAGCCACATTCTTTCCTGTTCGTGTTGCTGGAGACTGAACTCACGGAACATTCTGAGGGTTTCCCTATTTGACCTCAAGGACTGACAGAATGGGCCGTGTACCTTGTGCATGTCGAATGTCGAAGATACAACCAAATCATCTTTAAGGTGTGGCTCTACCAGGAGTATGTATATACACTCACAATGTTTGATTTAGGCTTGATCAAAAACATGGATAAAAAACAACAATCTTTTTGTATCCTCGTTAATATTTAGAAGGAAATAAATTCTGCCTAAAAACATTGACACAAAAAGAAGGAAATGTAATATTGGTACACACCTGTTTCAGTGTTTGTGTCACTGGTGTTTTCACTGAAGATTTCTCACAGAACCCACTTCTATCAAATATCCAGTGTTGAATCTATTTGGAAGAGATCCGGTTACATTAGCATTAATGTCGCGATTATTCAGACTCTTTATTTCAGGAAATAAACTTGTTACACGTCCATCTTGCACCATTTACCTTATATGACTGTGACTTCAAAGTGTTGACCTATAAGGTCTGTTCAATACGCATGCGTCAGGTAGATTTCCTTGCTCATTGGCGGGAAGTAAGTGAATCAGCACGTGTGGGTTGATCATTTCTGATCGTGCAATCGTGCACAGTTGTTGGTGAATGTATAGAAAGGACTTTAAAATACCTGAAACCTACATGTGCAATTAATCCTTCATGAAGTGTAATGATGCATGACAGGTTAGGATTTTGGTAAATGACAACATAAATCCATTTGCGAATTTTAATAATACATAATATATAATGCCTCGTTGTTATATTCCTCAGATTCTTAGTCTTCTATGGATAAAGAGAACTCTCAGAAAGTTTGGTTTAATGTAATCCTTTATTATATTCCTAAGCTGTACAATGTAAAGTTTAGCATTGGAAGCCCAGAGTAAGGCACTGCACACAGTTTAAATAGTGATGGCTAGCAGCTCCATCTGATGAAGCAGATGAGGCTGCTTGCCTAATTAAGAGCTGCTGCTGAAGCTGCTAGCCTGTGCCAAAAATAACTATAACATCGTAACACAAGAGAAGAGTTTTTTGGATTATTATCTTTTGCGTCCATTTAAAACTTTTAAAAGTATTATGCGGTCCGTGTTTACCATGAAAAGCTAAGACATTTCCAGTACAATTCCCATTAACAACACAGGTGAACTACAGATTGCAGCACTTTGGCGACAATGTATTTTGATTTGAAATCGATCAGTGACACAGATCTCAAAAATAGATTGGTGACAAACAACATCAAATACAGCATGGACTCACAGTTCAATTGAGACAGAGAATCGTTTCACTTCAGTGTTAAAGTTAAGGTAATCGGTCGATACGTCTAGCTACATTTACTGTTTCATTTCTCGACAGAATTACCTAATTTACAGACACAGCAGATAACTAAATGTTTGTTAATATTAAGGCTGAGCAAGTGTCTGAACTGAAAATGCACCAATGAAGTGTAACAGACGGATTTCACGCTGAACAAAAATCGCACAGGAAATTGACATCGCTTTCCGATGGGTCTTTGGCATCCAGTGAGCTTCGAGTGGCGGTAAATATCAAAGAAATAAATTCGTGTTAGTGTTGGCTGTGGGTCACTCAGTCAGTGGTGGATTCAGGATTTCCAAGACGGAGGTGGGTAACCTATTATTTGGCCAATTTCCCCAAAAATCTGCATGGAAATGAGAGATAGAAAAACTGCACAGCTGAGGAAAGATAAAAACAATCTTGTGATCAATTTAAAATTCATTTCTGCTTTTTCCAATGAACTCATTCCTTGCGAGCCCTTTGAAGGTGTTTGCAAAAGACAAACATTGATTATAAGTGCTTTTAACATAAGAATGGTTGCAACACATTTATCCGTTGCCCCACTAGAATCAGAATACCTCCTCCCCTACCCCCAGGCCAGGGTACCCCTCCCAGCCAGGCCCGGGCCAGGGTACTCCTCCCTCCCCCCATAGGACAGCATGGCGAGCACTTACTACGCAACGGGCGGTATGCCTCTTGCGTTACGCAGGAGGACTTTCTTGTTATTAAGAAAAGTTAAATATACTTTTAAAAACATATTGTATCAACAAAGTAATCTCATTTATTCCTTTATAGTTCGAAACTTAGGATGTCTTCTAAGAGATTGAAGAAAGAACTGAAGGACATGATGGATGAATCCCCTGTGAATTACAGTGCAACCCCAGTGAATGAGGAAGATCTAATGTTGTGGCAGGCGGTCATTCTTGGACCAAATAATACTGAATATGAAAATGGAACTTTCTTTCTACGCGTGCAATTCCCTTTGGATTATCCGTTCAAACCTCCTCGAGTACATTTCTTGACACCAATACTACACACAAATATTGATAGCCGTGGTCGCCTTAATTTGGATATTTTGAAAGATCAGTGGTCACCCGCTTTGACCATTTCCAAACTATTGTTAAGCATACATAGCATGTTAAGCGAGCCAAATCCAGATGATCCACTGGTTCCAGATCTGGCGAGACTTTACAAACGAGACAGAAAGAAATACAAAACCAAAGCAAAAGAACATACCAGTAAACATGCAATTCAAAATTATGGAAGATACTCCTTAATTTCCAACTACAGTCAACCGTCTAAAGTTTACACCTTGATGGGATTGTGCAGAAGAGTGATACGAAATTGTGTGTGGAGGAAAACGACAATGGTAAATATTGGAATTAAAAGTCTTTCCGTTCCAACAAGGATAAAGAATTACCTCACATATTCCGATGGGCTTTTGGAATAAACAGTGATTGAATCTACTGACCAACAATGAAGTATGGAATACGTTTTCTGAATACATCATAAATGAAAAGTAAAGTCACTCCACAAAGAAGGCAATTAATTTATTGTAAATATTCGACTAAGTATAGCAAATATTTTTACTCAAAAATTCGATGAAATAATAATATTTTGATACCAGTAAAACAAAATTTGAGTAACACGTAAAGCAATAATAAATTAAGGTAAACCATACTTCGTTTCGTATCATTACGTTAAATTTTGTTTCACCGTCCGCAATTGTGTTGGCAAAGTTGATTCCAAAAGATGAGATTTGCCTGGACTCTGCAGTCCCAGTCTGATGTGAGGAGGGGTGTGCGGATCCAAGAGATCCCATCCGTGATTTTCCTCCAGTTCGATCTTCAACAAATTGGCAGCATCTCCGTGGCCTATATATTCCAATAAAGTGTATTGTTTACGAGGTAGTGAAATTCTGAGACATTCGCTGTTCAAGGAAATTTTAAACTGAAGTGAGCTGCAAGCTAAAATGTGTATAAATGATCCAAAAATCTTATAATAAGATATAAATTTTCTGCAATCCATCATGTTCTTTTGAGGAACTTTGACAAAAAACAATGCCAACGGATGATGAATGTGAGGATCATTACTACGTTTGACATGTTAACGTTTACCAAGATTAAACGAGTCCAAAATAGGACAGCTTCCCATTAACATTACGAGTAAAAACATTGCCTTCACTCGTACTATGTTCGCGGTCGGTAATAATTTACAAAGTATTCCGAGAAAACGTTACGCATACCAGCGTTCGTCGCACTGTCCAGCGGATAGATTCCCGAATTATTCGTGATGTAAGGGTCAGCACCTTAAGAAAAAGTGGGTCAATTTTTAGCTAAAGCTTTGGTTTTTGAAAAAGGAGTCTCCAAAACAGTTGTTTTCTTGAATGGCTCACCTTGGTCCAGTAGACACCTTATCACATCGATATCTCCTTTACTGGCTGCTCTGTGGAGACAGGTGTATCCCTTGTCATTCTGCTCGTTCACGCAACAACCTGCAAACCATCCCAAAGGACATGTTTAAATTTGTCAAATTTGTTATTTCTTACTTCGTCCCGTCTATTTATCCAGCAATTTTCATTCCATCATTAACCATTCATTCTGGCTCTGCTGAAGAGAAGTTTTTGATCGTGTCTTTTACTTTTCCTGGGACACCCTGCAGGAAGAACATCCATTTCTGACTGTTTTTGATAGTACCAATCAATTCTGATTTGAGTATTACATGGTGGTCTTTGAGAAAATATATTTGGAAGCATAAATAAATAACCAATACATTTGTTTGAAAAATAATATTAAACTATTGTTGGTGGCTCGTTAGAGTCACCTTATTGGTTGAGTTGGGTGACCCTTAACATCCTGTCCCAGCCCGTAACACCTTTGGCAGTGTTATGAAAATTAGGCCTACTTTAACCTTTAGTCATTTGTTAGAATTTGTTTACACGAGAATGTTGTCATGACATCATTTAGATTCTACATGCCACTAATTGGGTCAATGACGCAATGTCATTTTAATTTATATTAGGGAGATCCAAACTATGTTGGAATTTTTCCAATATACCAAAGGATGGCTCTGATATTTACAGATATTCCCACAGAAAGTGGGTTTTAACCATGTGCTTTGTTGGAAATCTCTCAATATCAGAAGCATCCCTTACTAAGCTGGAAAAATTCCAACATAGTTTGGCTCTCCCTGGTATAAAATATGACAGTACAATATTATTTTTGAGACAAATGTATTGGCTATTTATTTATGCTACCAAATATATTTACTCATAGACCATCATTGTAAACCCCGGTCAGAATATTTTAAAGTATACAGAAACAAAGAAAACGTTTGTATCAAAATAATAAGGCACAATTATATTTTATATTAGGGTGATCCATCTATGTTGGAATTTTTCCAGTATGGCTGTTATTCACAGATTTTCCAAAAGAAAGTCGGTCTTGCGCAGTGCTCCAATGGAAATCTGTGAATTTCACAGATATCCCTAAGTATACTGGAAAAATTCCAATGTAGATTAGACAACTATAATATCAAATTGTGCACTATTATTTTTAGACAATGTTTTCTTTGTTTCTGTATGCTTCAAAATATATTTTTTCAGGTTATACCATTCTAAAACGGAGTCAGAAGCTTTTGAAACCCTCGCAAATGTCCGATTCGTTTGGTGTTTCTTCTGGGTACCAATGGACTCCATGGCGTAACGGT
>JBCAUG010102283.1:0-21765 GCA_038406175.1 Haplosyllis leylae | reverse complement strand
TTCTACTGTTTTCATTTCACTGCAGAAACATGTGTCATCCCTTTGGTATGTCACTTGCGTGCGCAGCCATAAATGGATATAATTATGTGACGTTGCAATCGTATGCATATGTATATTTGGACCAGGTATTTCCAATGTCGGAAACAGACCAAAAGTATTTTGTTAATTGATCAGAATTAATTTGTACTTGTGGACGAGAAATTATTCTACTGTAAACAACTAGCAATTAATTAGTTTAATGGGTAAATAATGTATTTTATTGATTTAGATTTGTTTACTTTTTAAAAATCTTTTTATGCAAATCGAAAATATATTGAACTGTTTGTGTTTTATTGATTGGCTTTAATTTATGTAACCTTAAGCTGTGATGAGGCTGTCTCCTTGGTAACTACATCAACAGTTTGATTTGCACGTGGTCGACAGTCGGGTAAATATTTTCATTGCCAACATGACATTCTGCCAAGTTTTGTGATTTGATGTATTTTACGGTATTTATTTCATGACCTGCGGAGTCAGTCTTTGTGGTAAAGAAATCAGCAGAGAACAATGTACTGATGTAAATAGCTACATATATTACACCAATGCACAGTATAGTGTGTCATGCAATCACCAGACTAATTTTTTTTCTGTTCCGAAACCTTTTCAGTGAACGAACATTAATGCATTAATACCAAGAAAGATCAAGGAATCATTTAGTTCAGGCTGTGTGAATAGTTATTACCTCAGTGAGACAGCAGTTTTTGTGGCTCCGATTCTGCAATTATGCAATCTCTGGACAGATTGAAGTTTTTTTCTGTTCCGAAACCTGTTCACTGAACAAGCGTTAATTTAACAAGAAAGATCAAGGAATAATTGATTTCACACTGTCTGTATGAAATGTAAATACCTGAGTAAAACAGCAATTTTTTGTAGCTGAGTTAATAAGTTCCACTAATAAGTAAAATGACTTCAGATGTATACTATCAAAAATGAAATTAACTTGAAGGTATACAAATCAAGCCAGGTAAATGCAAATCAAATCAAATCAGGACAAATCAAATTCAAAAAGAATTATCGAAGAACTCCAAGTCAGTTTGCTCAAGTTCACTTTTGGGAGAAATCATTTGCTCAGGTCTGTTTTAAGAAGAGGGAAACAGAGTCCTTAGTTCCAATTACGTTTTGCACAATTTTCTTTTTTTTTTTGAGGGGAGGAGTGTTAAAATGTCATTCATTTTCCTTATCGTTTCTGTTTTACCTCTCAAAATGGAATTAAGATGCACATGGAGTATAAAGTAAAACAGGTTTCAGATCTGGCATTTTTGTGTTCCAGTTTGTTTGATTTTCTCATACATATCTTGACATGTCAGTTCTGGTAATATATATTTTAATTAGAAGTTTCGTAGCATATCCTGCTAAATTTATTGGTGACTAACAAATTTAACACAGAATAAGAAAGGAAAGAAGTAATTGGCAGATCTGTCAACTTCGTGCTACTGGTCGATTCCCATTCAACTTGTCGGGACCTACGTGAAAGTATTCTGTACTGCTAAATAAGATACGATGATTGTAAAAGATGAACCTTTCTGCCGCGCAAATGGTTCATACAAAGAATTTTGTATCATACCATGATAATCATGCCAAAATACATTTGTGGAGTGGTGTAAAAAGGCCAAAAGTCTGGCTAAAAATAGGAATTCAACCAATAGGAGATTGTCCTAAATTCTAATGAGCAATATTGCTGTATTCGGACAACTAATTCATTTCAATAGTATTTATATTTCTTGATACTTGAACCATCTCCTTTTGTTAAGAGTTACAAAAATATGGTTCCATTTAAAAAGAAGCAGCAATTGATCAGAATACCACGTCGAATCTGAAGAATGATAAATTGGCAGAGACGACACCATAAATTCCCTGTGGTTGTCCGACTTACAGTTTACACTTATTAGGGATTAGGTCGACGTCTCAATTGTAGGTTCTCACCAAGATATGAATGGGAACTTAGTCTTACGGATTGATCGTATTTAGCCCCAAGAGACCTATGGAGTTAGAAGGATGAGCTATCGATAAAATCAACGGTTCCTTCTCGGACTCAGTAGGAATACTCTGTGGGAAAGATCATCGATCATTCTATTTAGCGTAAAGTTCGAGGTACAATGTGTGAAAACTGAATGAAGTTGTAAATCTTAAGTGAATCTTGTTCCATGTTAATATATCCTCTCCCAAAGCGGAAGAGAAAATTACCTTTATGGTTTTATTCGCACAGCCTGATTGCTATGTAGACTTCAATTCCGATACTATGTAGAATTTTTCATTTTCGACTCCTCATCGCTAGAAATGTAAGGTCAAGAATCGGATATGGTATCAATGCTAAAACGGGCGCAGTTCCCATCCGGAGTCGAAATCAGAATTGGCGCAGCCTGAAATTTTCGTAACAAACCATTGTCATCGGAACTTGTAGTGGTAAAAGCAACAACAAAACGCACACAAATTGTCAAAATGACAAACATAAGTGTAATTTGTGTAACTTTATTTTGGAAGACTCTCAAATCTATTTATTGCGTGGTCAACATTTCTGGGGATATTGGCAAATATTGCCAACAGTACATCTTATTTAAAAATTTCTAATTAAGATTATTTGCAGTGAAAGACAATGTGCATAGATATATTTTCAAACTAATTCCGTAAACTATGTCATGGTTTAGTTAAGATTGATGAAAGGAACAGACACCACAAGTTTGAATAGGAATTTATAAAGATTTATGGTCAACTCGGGATGATAATAATAGTATATTTTAACTGTCGTTAATCTATGTTAATCAATCCAATTTAAATTGGTCTTGATACACTGGTCCTATGAGAAATTCAAAAGAATGTAATAATTATAAGCTTGACCTACAAACAAGTATAATAGTTGTAAGTAATAACCAGAGTAAGGCCCCAATGCTACTACAGATAAGGTAAATATGTCTTTTCTTCTCAAATTATTCAAAAAAATCTGAAAGAAATACCAGAGCAAATTTGTGAAACCTAGAATGATTAGATCTAGACTCTAATCTTTTTTGCCATCATTTGTAAATATTTATAAATGTAGATTCTAAATTTGGTAGTTTGTATGTGCTTATTGTGCTTTACAGTACATCGGGAAATGTTAAATGGCTACTACTTATGCCATTCCATTTTTGGTACTCATGCAGATTTTTCCCATACAACCAGAATTTTTCTTCACGAATGAGTCTCCATGATTAGTGGAGCTCCATTCCCTCCACTGCACCACGTCTACTTCGGCGCTATTAGCAGTCAGTCGGCAAGACTGTCTCTTGAAAATTCAATCGAGATAACAGGGCACGATTAAACGCCTTCATTCATGAGATTATGTGGCAATTAAAGTTACTTCACTGTATTTGTACAACTGATATGTTATGATACTCTCTCACACGCGAGTGCTGATTCGTCAAGTTTTTTGCCAGTGTCATATTTGTTTACTTGAGTCTGATTCGTCGATGATCGTTCAACCTTCATCTTCATCGCGAAGAAGACCCAACTTCTGTCCTACCCATTTGCATTTCTCCTTCACTTCCTCTTGCATGAGATTGAAACACATGGCCAACAGGGACAAACCAAAAGCCAACCACAGAGCGCACAATACTAACTTCTCATTCGATTCCCACTCCTTCATGTCTGTGCCAGGAACTATGTCCCCAAAACCAATAGTACTTAGGGTGATAAAACAAAAATATGAACCCGTTAAGTAGTCCCAATCTTCCCAAAGGGTAAACAAAACACTTCCTGCGAATATATATCCAGTAATAATGATTAAACAGATTGAAATTGGCACTGTTACTTTCCCGTCTTCTTCATCATCGTCATAATCAAATGGATCTTCAACGAAACTAATTGGTCCGCCGTCTTTATTCAGGTGTGGATATTCAAGAAGTTCAATGTCAAACTGACCGTCACCTACTTCCACTGTCATGGTCTCTGGGTTGTACTTAAACACAGGGCTATCTGCTATACCCAGTTCTCCTGCTTCATCATCCTCAACTGCGGTACTGGTTTCTCCTATGTTTGAAACACTATCTGCTCTCGCAGTCACAAAGGATTCGTCAGATGCATGATATGCTTTGTTTTTATTTTCACTGTCGAGCTTTCTGATGTCCTCGGCCGATGCAGATCTTTGCCTTTTTGCCCTGTCTTTACTCCTTTTCTTACTTTCTTGTTGTTTTAGTTTAAATTTTGTAGTTTTTTCCCTTTTTAATTTCTTATTCGAAGTGGGTATACTTTTCAATGTACCGTAGTCTTTTTCTGACTTAACCAAGTCCTTTTCTGACTTAACTAAATCCCTTTCTGTCCATGAATTGCATCGAGTTGGGGATTCTCCAACTTTAGGTTTATCTTTTTTTCTTTCCTGAAACGACTTCGATCTACTGATCCGCGGAGAGTCTTTACTCGTCAAGCGAGATCTGTGGATGCTTCTGGGAGATCTGCTCGGAGTCGGCGATCTATCATTAGGTCTCGAGTTTTGTCTTAAATTAGGTGTTTGAGATCGCAACGGACTCGAGTTTATTCCTGCTGATTCGTCCTGAACTAAAACATCCTTATCGTCCTTCTTACTTTTATTCTTCTCACTGGATCGCGACCTCTCTTTGCTTTTTTGACGCTTTATTTCTTTTTCTTTCTCTTTCAAGGATTTTCTTTCTTTTTCCTTTAATTCTTTTTCTAACTTTTCTTTCTCTTTCCTCTCTTGTTTTTCCTTCTTTTCCCGTTCTTTCCTTTCTTTTTCTTGTTGTTGTTTCTCTTTCTTCTCTTGCTTTTTTCTTTCTTTTTCTCTTTTCGCCAAGAGTCTTTTCTCTTTTCGACTTAGTTTTTCTTTTCTTTCTAAAGTGTTCAACCCTTCCAGATTTTCCTCTCCAGAATCAATACGGTCTACAACAAATCAAATTAATATAAAAATTAAGCAAGGCATAGTTGTAATTCAGCTCCTTTAAATTCAAATAAATTTTCCACACAATGCTAAACGAGAGACGAGTTACATACTAAACATTCAGCATATTTAGTAACAATTTTTTTGTAACAAGATTTTTTCAGAAAGCACTAACCTCCCATATCTGGTCCTTCCTCTGAATCTACAAACACTTCATCTTCATCATCATCACTCAGTCCGTCTTCACTGTCAAGAATAGCTGTTTCCTTAACCTCGTCCAGCTGATTGTAAATTCCATCCATTTTGGATTTAGAACTAGGCAAATTCAATCCATCAATATCTTTCTTAAGTGAAGGTTTTCTGGATGGTAATATATTGGAGAGGTTGTCATCACTAGTATGGTCGTCAAGTATTGCAGTTTCTCTTATATCTTCTTCTGAATCTACATCATCGTCGAGAATGTCGGTTTCTTTCACGTCCTCATCGTTGTCATCATCATCTAGTATGGCGGTTTCCCTAACCGCCCCACCATTGTGGTTATTCTCATTGAGTTTATCATCAACTCCTTTCATGTCGTCTTGCACCGAAAGCGGGCATCCACCCTTTAACTTACAATCACTATTTCTGTTTGCTGACCTTTGCTGCTGTTTCTCGTCAGTTTTATCAAGATTGTTTAATTTAGGTTCGTCTGCTCCTATGTTCATTGTTGCCATGGGTTGCCCTGTATCAGGGTCTATGGTATCATCATAACCATGGTTGATGGCCGCTGTTTGATCTACGTCGCTCATGGACGTCTCATCTTGTATCTGTAAGTAAATACACAGCAGTGAGTATACACTGAGTACTAGGCAGTACGTGACAACTGTCGCTAAACAGGTAGCTTCTAAATAGCCAGGTATACAAAGGTGATTTTGTATTGACGGTTATTCTTAGCAACTATCCCGGAGTTATCTTTTTATGAAGGGACGTCTGAAATACTTTCCGCGAAGGTGATGACGGTTGAATGAGAAACGTTTTGAAGAAACAAATGTTACAAACTCATCCGTGCTTTCTTTTTTATCTGTTGGGGTATTTTATTGCCGAGTCACTATTTTGCTTGGATCCTGATTTTTTGCCGTACTAATTTGGAAAAAAAAACACTTAGCGACTGCGAGGTATTGCGGGTCAATTTTCCAGGCGCATCAAGCCACCAGAGAAGTTTCTTTGCTCCATTCCTTAGTTATTTCACTAGTCTATTGTGCATTAGGAAACACCTTGGTAGCACAAACTACTTTGCTCCGAAGCCGTCTCCTTGTTCTCTTAAATTATTGTGCAACTTCAGAAGTCTATCTAGCTTTTTAAAAATTGAACACGCATGTGGGGATGGGGCAGATTACCTACCTACCTAACCAGCCAGAGGGAGGGTGGGGCAGGTTGGGGGATGCAGGTCACCAACCTACCTGGCCGGGGGAGAGGACGGGGTGGGTACCTCCCCCAAACAGAATGAGAGACAGCTGTGAAAACATTACCTTCCATTGTACTATGTACGTGGTCGGTAATTACGTCATTGCCGCCACAATGTGAACATTTACTTCAACAATAACTCTATTAACTTCGATATTTTTTGTCGTCAGAATTGGCTGTTTTTGTCGTAAAGTGTGAACACCTAAATTAGTTGCCATGAAACGTAATCACGGCCTTGCCGGTAGAAGGACATAATATGTGAGTGGTATCTCACTTGAAACTGTGGTTCAGATGGTAAACTTGCAGGCAGCGACGCTTGCTGTAGCAAACTATTCCTTTGTGCAGCTATTTCTTTTCTTCTCTTTGCTCTCAATCTTTCCCTTTTTCTCTTCCTCTCACATTTTTGACAGCAACAAAGATCACAGCAAATCTATCAGGAAAAAAATGTCAGGGATGTAATCTATTATTTTGTGGAAGAAACTAATTGAAGTAAACTATCAATCAATGGAAAGTGATTGGAATAAAATTCCAACTGCTAAAAATTACAATCTCTCGAATGACAAGATTTCGACAGATTCATAGAAGGTGTTGTCCACCCATTCTTCTCTTTTTCTCGTTATTATGTCAGATTTATTTTGCGAAATCATTTTCAAGCTAAATATATATTTTTCATAGAAGGTGTATCGGCGTTACTGACATGAAATACGATTTTTGTTCAGTGTAATTCTAAGAATGTCACAAATTTGTCAAACACTGTAAGTACAAGGTTTAGCACATAAAATGAAAGGTGTTGAATAATATATAAACGTATTAAATTTACCTTTTTGTAAAATAGACGGAAGCAATCTGCAAGGAAGTTTCCGATATTTGACAGGTAGAGGAATGTAAGTGGAATTCCAACAAGTGCGTATAAAATTGTGACTAATCTGCCCCAAGATGTCTTTGGTGCGACATGACCATAGCCTAAAATGAGAAAACAAACCTCTCATGAATTCGGTGTGGCACCACATATGAGCCTAAAATGTACTGTTTTTCACTCCTTGATAGCCGTTTCCTGAATGAAAATACTGGAAACCAAAACTTGTCTGAAAATGAACCAAATGTCTGTAAGAAAATCTGACGAATGGAATAGATTTTTATTTGAAGACCAACTATGTTTGTTGTTTTGAATTGCAAAACATACAAACAAAATATTGACAAATGGAAAAGTAATTAAGGCTGAAAGGTTTGGGTTACTTTTGCAGTTTACACCGTTTTCTTCGGTAGATAAAGTATTTTTGTGCTGAACGAGAAAAGACAGCACTCTGATCTGACATTTATATCCGATTCTAGAATTTTTTTCACTGATGTCGGGTTTCTGAGGCATCATTACCCATCCCAAATGATTAATGACTATCTTTTGACAGTCGCTGTTCTGACTGCCACACAGGGATGGCCACAATGATAATTTCATCATCAGATCCCGTCAGGCTGTAAAGTTGTTAGACTTTGCGGATGACCTGTGTCAGAAGGGGGCTGCTACTTTTAACCTTCTAATCAGTAGGTTATTTTGAAGCCAACTGATTGTGTAGATGAAGTGTAAAGTAGTTATTAGGTACTCACAAGTACAACGAGTACCTCTTTTTCATTTCTGCCGGATTATACAAAGATACAATAGGAACAGAAGCTCTATTCTGCAACATCAAGTGTAAGTGATACACGCGCAAATCTTGAGTACACTTTCTGTGTGGCCTGAACTTGATCAAATATGATTCTGAGTTGGATCTAAATCTTTTGGAAATTATCTTATAGTATTACTTCAGTCAGAACAATAGCTCAGACAATGCATTACTTTCAGTTGATTTGTTGTGGTATTAACTGCAGAATTAATTAACAGAAGTTCGAATTCCACTGCATCATGTGAATTCGCTACAGAAATTAAACTACTTATAAATTTCACCTTTTAATAAATTATTCTTTTCTCTCTGAAGCATTTCATCAATTCCGGAAACTAATTCTTTCCCAAAGAAAAGCAATTTTCGTCGCTAACACATCAACTAGAATAAAATTCAGCCGAAAAGATAACGAAAATGACGCACACGTGATGTTATGTTCCCGCAACAAAAAAAAAACAATTCTATGCGTCTATTTACGTTAAAGGGTTAATGTTTCATTTTCATTTATTGAACATTTCCATTACAAAAAGACCACTAAAAACAACCACAGAAGTGGAGCCTTCGACTCAGTCTACAACCACTATTTACGCGGCTGCACAAAACATTAAAGGATGGTTTACGGTCCATTAATGACAACTCTTACAAATGTAGTGCCTATTTATTGAAGAAACAATTGTGAGAATACTTGTAAAGTTGTTACATTGAGTAAGTGTAAAAGAATTGTATTTGTTTAACATTGGGTTAGGATATTAGTACGGGGCCCCTGATGGGTTTACCAGGTACCACACCTGAGATCTCACCATTCCCTGTGCAAGATAAGAACTGTTCCAGCTGACTGGCTGTCAATCATATTTTGCACTTTCTTAATGGCGCATGGAAACGGTTAAACAGCAAGAAACCAGCCCTGGAATCATTCGTGGCTGAAACAAAGAAAGACGATATTCTGATATTGACCTGGACACCAAGAAAAAGCAGAAACGATTTGGACGGGTGAAGGGAGGGAGTCAAGACACTCTCAACCCTGTCAAGTTGGTCAAGAACAAGACGATCGTCGAATGTAGCCTCTTGGGCTTTATGTTTTTAACTTTTCCTTATCTAATTCCTGGATCCACTACCAAGAAGAACTAAAAATAAATAAGGCCATTGTTCGATAAAGCCTAGGAGATGGGTCCATGGAGGTACATTCTGGATCGACTGACTCATTTAAAATCTTCCGTCCTTGAAATAGACGCTGCCTAATTATAGACACAAGTGTCCACCTGTCTAAAACTGAAGGCCACATTTCAACGAGTGTTTAAATTGTTGCTTGATGTATTGGATGGCAGGGTTCATCATTGGTAACAGCAAGAGAGAGTTGTCATGGCACACACATTGCTCCGCCTTTGTGGCAATGTTTTTAGGCTCACAGAATTATGGTTGTTTTTCATCAAAACTTCACAATAATTTCATGTAGTCTACTTTCACGACATCATAGTATATTTTCAAGCAGGATAATAATATATCTAAATCATGTCATTGTGGATTTTCCCATCAATGCAAGGAATCATCATCATGAGTGTCGAACAAATTCTGTAACAAATCTAAGTATTACATATTTCACCGGGCCCACATTGGTAAATTTTTTGCGTCAAATGTCCTAATGAACCCTTAAAATGGAACTTATTAATATGTAAATGTAGACCTTAAACTGTGCGAGACCAGAAATCGTAACTTATTCTGTTGAACCAAAGGTTGAAACGTTGTATGCAACTTCTTAATTTTTCTGCCCCAGCCGGGAATTTGCTTGTGCGGTGGAGATATGAAAAGTGCCTCCTACCAGACTTCAATGCATTTAAGGCGTCCAACTCAACTGCAAAGTTATAACTAATAGGCAGGATCTCTGAATTGATTCTAATTCGGGCTTCAGTGATTATAAAGATTTACTGAATTCAATGAAGAATTGTCTCAATTTAGAGATTTATCTTTTCTGTGTGTTGAGAAAGAAACCAATCACTCTAGAAAGTACTATGGCGTCATGACAGAAAAGAACATAAGGGGCTAAAAGAATGGCTCTGTTTTAAATTTCAACATGAACACAACAGTATCGTGTGATTGGATTTTTTTTCTTATGCAAACCTGGCCTTTGATTTTTGGTAATTAATAATCAACGGTAAATTTTATGATACCCAGCAGTGTCCTAAGCCAGACAAATAAAAATGAGGTATATACATTTGTAAATTACTTTTTGACATGTGATTTTCATTGAGTTGTGATCACATGACCACGGGAAAGTCTATAATTTACATTCAGAATGGATTAACTTTCACAGGTTGAGGAAACGATCCTGATTTGAATTTCTTCATCTCTGAAATGAATACATTTAAGATAAAAGGGTTAGAAAGAGGTTACGAACCACGACCTGTTCCTGTCTATGCTCATCATCAAGGGTGAAACGGAAACGTTCAGGTACAACGACCCTTTCGGCTCTCATCTATCTCATTAATACTCCCCCTGGGTAGATATCTTGGAACAAAGTGATCCGAATCTTTGTTGCAATATTGAAATTGTACCGCATGAAAGGAGACCCCGATAGTTGACGGATACAGGCCACTAAAACCTATGACGTCAAACAGTTTAGCATTCATAGAAATCAAACTGAGAACCTTTGAGCTGAGTAACCTCTGCATAATTTCTGCATAATAACCAATTCAATAGGTGTTGGAAACTAAATCCTATAATGTTGAGAACTATACATATACATTGTAACAATAAAACCCCTGGATCATTCAGTACACAAGGGGAAGTCCCAGCAAATAGAATACTGAGCTTATGGAAGGCTCAGACCACGCTAAACGAACCACCAAATATAAGTCTGCTACTCAAACGATAGCAACTGCACATTCCAATTTATACAATAAGATCAAGATTGTAGATGTACAAATACTCCTGAAACATCACCATCTTCACATCTGGCCAAGAAAAGGGCAACAAGACCAACGAAGTTGTGTTAGGAGGTCATCAAAATCATCATTTCCTCTTAAGTATATATTGGCGTTTGGTCTGCAGCTAGTGGAGGGCTGGCTGAAGATGTAAAAAGGTCTTGCTGGGGTTACTAGGTAAGATCTCATCGTTCTCTGTTTGAGATAAGGACTTTTCCAGATGAATTTACGTCAATTATATTTTGTACTTCACCAATTGTCCGAGATATGTTAAAGATAGGTTTATCTTTTGAGAAATAGTATTGTTGTTGGTCTCATTTTAAGTCCTTTCCATTACTAGCTTTTGTGGAAGTGTGCCCTGTTATCATTGGCAAATGGCATTCATTTTCTCATGGACTATTGCGATTTTAATGAATAGAGAGATACGTTACGTTAGCGTCAGGATGTGTAACCATCAAAAAAGCGTGTAATGGGGACTGGTCTTTTCAACAAAAACCAAAACATCTTTTATTTCAAAATGCCAGTGTTTGGATCAAATTAAAATAAAATGTCAGCATACTTTGAGACAACTGTTCAACTATATAAACATGAACTTTAGGTAGATACGGGTGATAACTGTTGTGTTCAACATTACAAAAGCGCCAGTCTGATTCCGTTGAACTAGATGTTTAGATAACTTGCAGTTACATCTGGTTCTTGATGAATTCAGCAGGTACTAAGGTCAAGAGTTCTAATTTTTCCATGTGGGAGATAGACGTCAATAATAAAAAAATCCAATTGATAAATAGCATTTTAGAATTGATTAAATTTTCTACAGAACATGTTGTGTTTATTTTTGAATGGCGACAAATCGGTGAATAGCAATTTTGTGAACTGTCCTACTTATTGAATTTAGTGTAGGTCCACATTTATCCTCACTCATATCACAAACACAACCGGATGTTAACTCTCGCTGCTGGCATATGAATCCAGAAAAGAATAGAGTGGTACTGGGATTTCCGTGAGACACTTTGTTGAAATTACATAATATTTGGCAAAATAAACATGAAAACGTAATTTCACGGAAAATTACAGCAACTAATGCATCATTCGCATCCTTAACGTAAAGTTTGATAAAAATCGTATGAAAATAAAAAAGTACTGAGACACAGGATCACAGAATATCAGTTATAGTACATCTCCAACAGATGTTTTAGTATTTAGACGGTCACTCAGTGCAGAACGGATACTTCCAGGAAATGTTTCATGATAAATCACTTATGTAAATATTCTTCATCACACACCGCCATTCTTATGCTGGTTACTTGGAATAACCTTAGAATAATAATCTATTACCATTTACAAGTACCAATGTGTGCCTTACACTTCAATGGTGCAATTTCCTAAGACATTCAGACGTTGGTTAAGCACTATAAAAAGTCAGATCAGTTCCAATGAAAGATAAAATTTTATTTCTTAAGATATTGTTTTGATATAATCGGAAATAAAGTGCAGATGGGGGCTGGGAAATATTTTTTCAGGTCGCCAGAGCAATGGTGCAGAATTGCTTGTTGCTTGGGCAATACTTGTTTCGCTTTGGAAAACAAAAGCAAATTTATGAAGTGGTTTCAACGAACAGTCGAGAGTGAAATTTTGAGAAATAGAATCCCGAAATGTTTTCCTGTCATCAGTTTCGTCCCTTGCAATATCATTCAATATCTTTACGGGTTTTTCTCCCGGACCAGTTGCTACGGCATTTAAGAGTAATAACCCTTTAACGTCAAAGCCACATCTGAAGTACGAGAGTTGTGGGAAATCAGCGATTTGAATAAGAAGCCGTAATGGTCTTAGTTCAGGAAATCTTCTTTTATTTACCAGAGAACAACAAATGAATGTCACAGAAAGAATCAGATTAATACATCAATGGAACACAATCAAGTTGACCAGATCAGGGAAGGCAATCTTTTATATCAGTGATTGTCTCTTGAAGTCTTCGATGGTAACACCAGGACCACCCAGGAACGTAAATCCCGAGAAAAACACAAAATGACCAATTTTACAGACAGTATATAGTCACTTCCTTTTTAGACATGTTCAATTGAAATGAATATCAGAGTGTCTTACTGTAGCTAGATTCGTAGCACACAAAATGAGCTAGAAAACTGATGTTAGTTAGGACCTTTGAACATGGAATTTATTTCCAAGAGAACAAGAGTAAAGACTAACTGTGCAAAAAAGAATCAACGAGGGTGAAGATAACGAGAAGAGAAAAGTTCTATTGGCATTTTACAGGTAGTTCAGGTGTCGACTTTTGAAACGGAGTGAAGTGATGAAACCTCGCATCAGTCGGCGCGCGCCCAACAAATGTTGAAAACACTCCTCAAATTTGTCTGTAGTTCAAAATTTCTGAAATTGTTGCAAGGCCAGATGCCATCGTTCTTAATAGAATTTCTGGCCCTGACCAATTAGTGCTGAAGAAACCCACAAATGTTGAAGGTGAAGTATTGTAAAAAGATAGGTTTCTTTAAAAAAGAGATCTTGTGGCACCGAGTGTCTCTGTCGAAAGTCTATTTATCAAATTGGATTGTAATTGGCGTCAATACAATATAGGTCTGATTGACACTTTAAATCAAATAGATTAGTTCAAAAGTAAAAAAAAAGTCCAATTGTTTTGTTATACTTGAGAAGGGAAGGGATACTGTGTATGTTCAGAAGAAACTATTAACCCGTATTTATTGGGATAACAAGCGAGGTATGAAGGTTATGTACACAGAATGTTTTGTCCAGAAGAGCTTTGGCAGCTTTTTACCAACATGTTGTGTTAATTAGGTTGATCTATCCGGTCTAAATATACATCCTGGGGCTAAAATCTGTTCGGTATATCTGTTTCTGCAGACCAAAGATTTTTAATCTGTGAACATGAACATCACTCTTTGACGTCTTTTTTCAATTTTAAGCTACCTTTCTTCCTGATAGACATTTCATTCTGCTGCAAAACTGATGCTTATCTCCGTCAAATTGCAATGATTAACTTGATAACAATAAACAGATATGGATCGACAAATTAGAGTGCAAATAGGTTAAATAGATCGCCATGCTGCTGACCATTGGGAGTATTCTCTGCTAATTTTTCGTGGTCGCGTGGTTACTAAACCTATCTTGTACACAGCAAACTATAGTTTTTGTTTATTAATTCTAGTCTCGCAATATTTGATAACTTTATACGCCTTTTGAGATTCCACTTGTTATTCTTTCGATACATCACAGTAGCTGCTAACTGATACAGAGCTGGCCCCCAATATCAAAACGCTATCTTTGAGAAGGGAGATTTCCTGAAGGCTGTGGTTCACCACTCATGTCAACAATCCAGTATCCACAGGCTATCAAGAATCTGTGCAATGATATAAACTCCAGATGTTGTTACTCCTTGAAAATACACAGCATGGAGGCTTACTAAGGAGGTGGAACTCCACTGGGAAATTCTTTCAGGAATGGGTCAAGGGGTTGACAGTGTTGTAGGATGTTCTTTCACCATGAACTTTACTTTGATTCATTATGTACTATAAATACATGAAGATATTGCAGATTTATTTTCTAAACAATAAATAGCAGAGTAGTAGATCACTTCTGCTGCCTCAGCATGATTCACAGGTCAGTCAAAATCATAGAAGAAGCACTCATAACACATAAATTGCCAAATACAATTTTTGACTCTTTTGCTTATTGACGATGCAAAAATATTTCAATTGTATATAAAACCTACGGTTATTCATCATCAATCATCTGTGCAGCTTCTGCAGTACATCACTCTTCAACCCTGGTAGAGAACTCCACCTGAGATGGGATAAGTTCAATTTAGAGTAACCTATTTACCTAGCCTCCCTTTAGAAGGATGGGCTCGGATCACATTCTGACCACTACCACAGAACAATTCACTGTTATAGTACAAGTTGGTAGCAATGTATAGTTCACATATGTACAATGCCTAAGCCTTAGGTAAAAGGAATTACTCTGTTCACCAAATTCTTGCTTTCAAATTAGTCAATGATTGGGTTCTCAAAATATGGGCATGATGCTTCTTCCTATGCAAAAATACATTCCTTTAAAAGGGAACATGGTAATCTCACTGCGCAGAATAATATCAGAAAATGTTACACCAGTGCAGAATTCTCTTTGCATGATATAGTCGTTCAATATTTTAACATTTGAATTTGATGGAACTTATAAATATTCTAATCTTCTCTTGGAAAACAAGGTGAAGAATAACAACGAAAAGGTCCAAGTGTCTAATCTATCAGTAATAAGGGATTCAAGAATCTCAGAAAGTAAACAGTAGTCAACCTTCAAGCCTTTACAAGACACTTTAACAAAACAAAGTTACTTAACTCTTGAACCTACGCATATCTGTCTTTACCCCTTTGGTGGTCTTTATATCTGACTGAACATTTATCTCAGGGATATTGCCGCATATTTTCAATCGATACATCAAATATAATGCATCGAAGAATGTTGTAATATCCATTCTTTGTAACATCATCTCTGACTGTGTAGTCAGCAGATATTATTGGCTAATAAAACATTTTTATTGTGTAATGCTACATCATCTACACTGCAAATGTTAAATGTATTACCTACCATATTTTCAACATCTTAAGACCTATGCTGTAAATTCTATCAGCATAATCAATTACGAAGAATCCATGATGATTCACTCCTTTCAGGATGTTTGCAAATTTCTAAATTGATGGACAGTATCAGCAACATGCTACTTTGCACCAAATTACCCCACCTTTTCAACAACACATTATAAAATCCTGCTTTTGTATCCTGGAAAAGTAGTAATCACACAATACATAAGTGTTTCCTTGCGAATGCAACGAAAGCCCATGTCAGTCGGATATTACTTCTTTCTTTATGGCCTATTTTTTCAGCGGCTGATATTTCAAGTAAGAATAACACTGAACCTGAAAGTTGAAACCCTCTTCAATTGGACACCCAAAGTTTTCACCTAGATAAATCCAATTACAATTTGTTCAGGTTGTAGGTCGATACCACGATAGGGTCACATCAAAGACATCAACATTTAAGTTTCATTTCTGTGTTTTCTTATTTTTGTCTGTTATTCCAACAAAAAGACAATTGGTTTATTGAGCATTGGCAAAGATAGGAAATCATGTGTTATTTATGTGCAGGAGGCCGAAATTGATCTTTGACGATTGAATGGATTTGATTACCCCGGTTCACATTTTATGTGCTGAATTTTGAACCTTCAGCTGTGGTTACAGATGTTCTCACCATAAAATCAAACGGCATGTATGTTTTTCTCATAGACCTATTTTTAAGAGGAGAACAGCTAAAAATAACCACCGCGTAGCGTATAAGTTTAGTACTTGGCAGCAATAAAGATAAGATGGTGTCAGTATCTGTTGCTGCCTCTTGTCTAATAAAGTGTGATTTCTTCCCTGAAACCAACAAGCAACACTGCGAATCATTTTCACAATTGACTACAGTGGGCTCCTTGCTCCCTGAACATTGCACAACTGTTTACAGTGACATTCAAGGAAATAACAGACTATTATGTATTATAGCGTGATCTATTCATGCACAACGACAAGATTCATGTCATGGAAGCTAATGTTGCAAGCTTCTTCCGTTTGTCTTAATCCAAACACCAGACAAAGCGATTCTCATACCACAATCTGAAGTTGATATCATCTGGAATGAAAAGGAACTGTCTAGTCCAATAGGCATGCTACGGCAAAGCCAAATTTATCACAGAGGAAATGTCAGAAAGTGGTATAAGAGCAAACATGTTTAAATCGAAAGTAACAAAAACCAAACGACTTGTGTCTAATACTGGATTGAATTGACACTGAAATTGCTCTTTTTAATAAAATAAGTACTAGATCCTTCGAAATAGCCAGGAAACTTTTGAACAGTAGGAAATTCTTCTTGTTAGAAACTGTTCATTATCTAAGACTTTTAACATCAGCTGACAATTGGACATTATAAGGCGCTACAGGAGTTTGCCTCTGCCAAGTACTCTGTACGACAATCAGTTCACGACTTTATGTGTGTCACAGTTAGAATCACAAATTCAAAAATGTGAATAGAATGTTACCCCAGTGAGCATTGAACCTAGGACCTCGGCCACTTGGATCCAATGCTCTGCTCTCTGAGCCATTGAGGTGTGTGTTGTTTGGGAGACCTAAGATCTCCATATGATCTTGCTCTGTTATATGATCTGAGTCCAAGATTGAAGTGGTGCAGACCTGAATAAAAGACGATTTAAGGATATTCCACTAACACAAGCCTCAATGCTCAGAAAGTAGAGTGTCAGATCCAAATGGCTAAGGTCCTAGGTTCAGTGCTGACTGGGGTAACATTTGGTTGCTGGATTTTTTGTTTTCACACAGTAAAACCTCTGATGGCAGTATTGCCAATTTTGTGTGTTTGTGAAAAACTCGTGTTCTATTACCAACTGCTGTGAGGAATTTATTGCCGTGTTGGTTGGTATGAACGATAGATTATGCCAACCTTGCAAGGTGCGTCCATTTATCTGAATGTTCGTTCCTACTTTATGGTTATCTTGTTTTTAGGGTAGGTAAAATCCTTTTAACCCCTTCCACATCACCTTTCTTCTGATCTTCTTATGCCCCTTCAACCATGATATTAATTACATGTAAAACACCGAGCAATATTTCCTAAACCTTCAGTAGTTTTGTAGATTGTGTTGCGTTGAGTCGTTACAGTGGTTTACATAAGACGAAATCACCGTGATTGATCTGACGTCTTGCACTTGCTAAGTGATCAGGAAGCACATTGCTCCGGGGTGAAACGTTCACTTAACTTATGTAGGATAAAGTTCCTTTGTTTTCTTGCCCAAACAGAACATCTTTTTGGCATTATGGACATGTGAAATACATTGTAAGACCAGTAATTTTGTCTGGTCTCGCCAAATCTTATTCAAGATAGATTCGCCCTTGTTCACATTGCATATGCTGAGCAGTGTCTGGACCTTGTTTTGGTATGAGTTCAGCTTTTCAACTTCTAAAATTGACAGTAAGTCAAAATATATTGCGTACATTTCGTTCACATCAATGAAACTTATAAATCAAACTAAGAATAAACACAAGAGATACAATGTACAAGATTTATACTTCAAGTAGGGATAGCAGTGCTTGGATAAAAACTTGTATAAATGAGTTGTTGGCATAAAATAAATAAAGCAGTACGTATTTTATTTTACTGGTACAGCGGCTGAGTTGCTGATGCTATTTTGCAAAAAAAATGCCTCAAACATTTCTATTGTAGTGATTGTTTGCCACACAAAAAGAAAAGGAATTCCTTTTTCGCGGCGAACAGATACACTTGCCGATAAAACAACATGAGTGACAAAATCTAACTACTAGACAAACATAAAGAGAACTAGTTTAGTAAATAATTGTAAGTTACAAGCTGTTGTGTGTCACTACAGAACAAAACACAGCCGGTTTGAGCCCTTCATTGTGAGTTTTATCAATCATTTACGCTTGATTACAAGTGTTCTTTCTTTCAGAACAGTCTACATCATTGAGCACGAGAAAATAACATATTCATAATCAGCATGTAAAGTTGATAACAATAAAAGTTTTTTGGTAATTTTACTACTGACTAACGCATGAATGACAAGGTAACATAATTTAATGACAATAAGAAAAACTTCAGATATTCTTCAAAGTGATATTGTGAAGTTTTACTACTGACCTACACATGAGTGACAGGGTGGCATTTTCGAGACAAAAAAAGCTCCGTTATTGAAGGTCATGATGGAACATCTCGCTTTGTTCACATTTTCTTGGTGAGATTAAACTCCTGGTTTGCACTCACAACGTCAAAATCAACACTTTTGAGAACAGTAAAAAGTATAGCTGAGGTGTGTAAAATTCATGTGCATCAAAGGCAGGCTAAAACTACTGATTTCATCAGCAATCACTTATGAAGATTGCCAGTATTGCTGCTAAATGTTTTATCATTGGTTGAGAAAAGGTAAGAACAATGAAAATAAATGGTCAAAGAGTATGCAAGTGGGCAATACCTTCATCTCAACGCCTGAATATGTTTCGCTAAAGAGTTCCACACGGGACCACAATTGGATCCAACCTGTGTGTTTGTTGCTTGCTTGTATGTGAAATAAAGTTAGTAACGCTTTTTTGTCTGAATTACATGATTTTAAACTCCTAATCAAAAGATTAACTTCGAATAAAACTGTTCTCCTCATCAGTTTTATGCTCAACCCAACATCGTTGACACTGAAGATTATATGAGACAATGTTTTGAATGGAACATCACTATTAATTCGTTACACTTCGTGCCCCTGGTCGACGCGATTATATCCTTGGTTTTGTTAACTGATACTTCAAAGCATCTGAGAATATTGTCTTTTGATTCCACTTCGAATAGAGGATAGAACACAACAATAGTGTATATTCAGGATATTCAACAAAAGAGTCAAATTCGTCAGAGAAGTAATTGATAGGCCGTTGATAATTTGAACCACAATTCAAAGTGCGCACAAATAAGTATTTTTGGGATACCCTTCTTTCTCAAACAGAATTTAGTACAGGCAAAACTTATTTGTAGAGATCCAATTTTGCATCATTATCTTCACCTTGGAAATTTATTGGAAAAACTTTTCAAAACAACTATTTATTTTTATTGTAGGAAATAACGCTCATTCTTCACTTGACTTTGGCATACTCAATAGTACTCTGAGGAAACCGCACGTAAACGCAAAACATTAGTCCCTGTGTATATCAAGTGTACACCAGTGTTCTTCAATACGGGGGTGTTTCAACAGAGTCTGGTGCTTTGTTGATTTGTTTCAGCCAGAGAGACTCCAAGAATTACTCCCTAGATTTCAGCCTTAGACACCCGACTAAGCCTACTCGCAGTTGATCCGCTAAAGTGTCAAAAAGAAAGAAAGTGTGGCAGTTTTGGGCCACCGCAAACCCCATGCAAAAAAAATTTGTGACCTTGTCGCAAGCAATACACCACAAATGATGCTTGAGGATATAACGGATTACATGATAAATATTTTTCAACATACATGACCATATTCAGTGGATGAAATTCGGTGACGCAATGGTGGTACTCCAGTTTTGTAGTCCAGTTTTGGCAGGTGATCGAATAATTTTAGCCCAGAAACTAAATTTTCCTACTCATACCTTATTGTGTATTTGGATTTAGTAAGCCAGTGAACATAAATGAGGCAACCTAGGATAGATAACCCAGTCAAAATTGGTCAGTTTTGATTAAGCAACTCCCAAATAGTAGAATTTAAGGTTCTCCAGAAGAAATCCGAACACTGACAATAATAAATGTACCACAGTTTGATCGCATTCAACATAGACAGGGATGCAGTAAGGAGCATTTTACGACACCACAACTATCTACAGAAAGTGCGACTGGTCGAATGAGATCAAAATAAAAACAGAGAACAAACGCATCTTCGTATTCAATGTGAAACAATTCCAGGAGCCTTTTTTCCGATTCTTTAATTTTTCCAGTTTGTGGCGGAATCAACAATGTTCCAACCACACTGAGCCATTTCCTTCCTTTCTTGCCACGTGATAAACCAAATGTTTCTATCAGGTTTTCTGCAAGAGATGCTATGATTTACCCGTTACCAATGTGAATATCAAGGTTGGCAATTTCTCACACCCCAGGAAGACCCTTTAGACTTTGAAGGTAAAGCATTATTTATAAAATACGATCAAATCAAATGCACTGCTGGGTAAAAAAATATAGTAAAAACCTAAGCAATGATTATTTTCTTTAAAAGCGATAAAACGACGACAGACTGAAAATGTTCAACCACTGACAGTAGTTCAAGATTATTATGTACTATTTCACAGCAAAATAGTTCTATGGCATAGTATCAATGATTCAGATGTTTTAAAAATGCTGATGGGTGTTCCTTCAGACTTTAACTATGAGACTTGAAATTAAGTTTTAGGTTCAACCTGTTACACCTTCATTCCGCATTATCATGGCTTAATTTACATTGTTCTACTTTTTCTGAATAGGGGATTCAGCCACAGAAATTAGAATCAGCAGCAAGTAGGCATACATGCAAAGGTATAAACAGGGAAATGGTGTGCTATTTCTACAACTCTGGTGGTCCGGTGTATTTTCTACCAAAATTCATGCACAAGATATAACATTTATTGACTTGCCAAACCATTATCAACAAGTGTTCATAATTCACCTCAAGGATAGGTAAATATACACCAAAATACAACATAATAATTTGATATGTTCAGCATAGCATTATTTACTTCCCTTCTAATTTTAAAGTCAGTCATAGTGGAGATGATTTTTCAAAGCCTTAATACTAAAAGTCGATCATGTGTGTGGGTTCTTTAAATGTTAATAAAAAATTAAGTGTTTCCAAGATCACTTTCCGGTGTAGAATTGCTAACAACTATTTCTTTTCCAGATTCTGGAGGTTTAGCTGAAGAATTAATCTCATTAACAGGGTCTAGCGCACCTGACATACGTCTGTGAGTAAGGTAAATAACCTCACTTGTCTTCAGGTTTTGGCACTTCATGTATTATCATTTGCCCTAGTTGCAACATGGAGGCAAAAGATTCTGTAACTCTGAGGTTTCAAGACGAGAAGTGCTCCTGTAAATCTGCATTGGACACCAAATTTGATCTCGCAACCACATGAAAAGTGCGAGATATACTTGAGGAGGCACCAACTTATTCTTTAGTAAAACAAAAAGAATTATTCAAGTGTCACCAATATTTACACTAGCTTGGTTTGTGTAGTAGAACTCAACCCCAGTCAGAATTGAGTGTCCACCAGGTCAGTGAGGAGAGC
>JBCAUG010102172.1:0-21768 GCA_038406175.1 Haplosyllis leylae | reverse complement strand
TTAAGTTCTCTGTCTACATTCAAACACTCAAGCAAGCAAGCAAACAAACAAACAGACACAATACAGAGAAGATAAGTCGCTCTGCTGTCATCAGCAGCAGGAGCGACTAAAAAAAATCAACTAAAATCGTCTTGTTTTATGTTCAGCTCTGAGAATAACGCAATTTGAATCTTAGCAAACAAACACACTCACTTGAAGGAAGGGGCATAGCCAGTTCATCTACAGCTAACACACATCTCTCGTAAAATCTGAACAACTCATAATCTTCAGGTGTAGCCGGCTGATGTCTAAATCCAAGTTCGTGAAAATTAGATTTGTTTCCGAGCTTTTGACAAACTTATTCGTGTGATACTTTTTATGGTGTGTTTACACTGCCAGACACCGAGACACAGACAGTGACCGATAAAAAATGGTTTCTGTAGAATTGTATGGAGAAGTCCATACTGCTTAGAGACGGAGAGCAATGAAAATTTCCATTGGGTTCTGTACAACATTTTATCGGTATCTGTATCATTCTCAGCGTTGGTCAGTCTGAATGAACCATTACGCATATCTGCGGGTGTTGTCGGTCCATTTTCAATTTTTCACTGCATTTTATTTTACGACGCAACATATTTGCTTATTTACTTTGGAATTTATAACGGTATGTCAAATAATTATTGCAAATTGGAAAAGGATCTCAAATACTTACAATGGTGCCTCTGCTACATTCTGGTTGTGTTTGTTTCCAACACTCCACACTATAAAGCACAATAGTCGAGACTGTTGTAACTGTAACAAATGTGGTACTGATAAAATTAATACAGATCTGTACAGGCGTTATACATGCATTCAAATTTAGAAGTTCTCGTGACATGTATATTTCCAAGTAAATATCGTCTGTTTCATTTAACTGTATGAAACTAACCTGACATGAGGTGAACTCGAGGGCGATACTGTTGATGATACTGGAGGCTTCTCGTCGCATATGTTTCTTTAAATGAGAACTCACGCACTCAACCGTCTGAAATATTAAAATAATAAAGAATTAACTTGATCACTTGCCTGTATCCATCAGAACACCGTTATTATTTACTCATCTACTAGGTGTGTTTACTTTTAGTCACTTCTTAAGATTAATTCACACTTCTTACGTACGTACCCTATTGCTGAAATCTGATTCATAGTCCAGACTGTTTATTGTGGTAACTAGAAAGGATGGCAACGGCCCGAGTATCATTTCGGTTCTGGATGGTGGTCGCTGTCCTCCTGTTTTGGAATGTGCTAAATCCGGCGTCGTTCTCCCGCCGAATGCACTAGTGTTGATAATAAAATCGAAATGATGAAATACGTTTGTAACCATAATACGTTAACAAGGAGAACCTAAGAGTTGGCAAATCTATTCATTCATATACGTAATGAAAAGATCATTACCTCTTGGCAGCAGATTTTGCTGCTGAACCAAGTCTTCTGAAAAATGAAGGATGTTCATTCTGAGGGCTTTCCGGTGACTGCACGACCTATTGAAACAAAGAAATATGTATTTGAAATAACACTAAAGTAGATTTGTGCATTCAGACGATCGTCAGTGAGAGGTTGATGCTAAGCGATACTCATTACCAGAAAGTCCCAGCTCGCGTCCTGCATCATTTTTCGAACCTCTTTGGGAGCGAAACGTTTACTTGGATGCGCCTGTTCACTGAGTATATGTCGTTCCAGGTTGTCCCACAGTTCCTCGTTTCCAGATCTCTCCGATGCACTTCTTTTTCGGTTACCATGGCTGCCCAGTGAGACACCCCTTAAGGTATGGTACGAGATGCTGCTAAGTCTTTCCCCACTTTCACTCTGAAAGTACGTTTTAGCTTTACCACGTGACAATGCCGCATTCACTAAAATTGTGTTAGCTGAGCGAAAAAAAATAGTCGTTTGTAGCCAAACATTGAGCTTAATCACACTGAAAGAAAAGTGAATGGGCTCGGTGCAAAAAACAAGACAGCCTGCCATTAACATTACGAGGCAATACCGACCAAGGTCCCCCGTCCCTATTCCGCGTGCCAGGGGAGTCGGGGGCCTCATTCCTGACCAGTACTTCCTCTGGCCCTCCCGGGAGGGGGGCCTACCTACCTGATCTTGGGAGAGGGCACCCCCGCCCCCTGACAGATACCTGTTAAACATTTACTTTCCCTCGTACTACGTACGTGGTCGACAAATGACTGTCGCCTTCCAATACGAAATACGCAAACCAGCTTTAGGGCCCATTTACACTAAGCGATAGCGATAGCGAAAACGAAAATTTTCTTTGATGTTTACCGCTTGCACTTTGATCTTTTCTGATGGTTCTTTGATCTTTTTCGTTTTCGCTTTCGCTCAGTGTAAACGGACCCTTAACGTACACAAAATTAAAACCTCACTGAATGATTTTGGCCTCTGAAGACGTCCACCAACGTAAATGGTAGAAATCTCAATATGCTCTTCTCAATCCTTGTTTTTATTGCGGTGTAGGTTGAGCCGACCAAGAATTCTTGTAATAGGCCGGTCACTTCTGGATTGCAGATGTCGTTTACAAGACTTTCAAACAGCTGTAAAAATGCAAATAACTTATTTCACAGTTCTAGAAAAAAAGGGCAATAAAAACACCTGAAACAACTGCCCGTGAGAAACAAGAAAAGGCCTCGCATTAACATTTAGAGGCATACCGACCACCCCATTCCCCTCCGTTCGTATTCCTCCCATTCTCTTGCTGATCATTCCACAATTACTGATCATTCTAATCCAGCCCTAGCCATGTGGGGTTGGGGGGGGTGGTGAGGCAGAGCCTCCTTCGTGACTGGTCCTTCCTCTCATCCTTCCAGCCTGGTCCTTCCAGGGGGGACAGGGCGTGTATTCTACATACATGACCAGGGGGCGGAGTGGAGTGGGTCCCCTCCCTACCTGAACATTTTGACAGGGTATAGTGGGAGGAAGGAAGGGACAGGGTGGGTCTCTTAATTACCTGGGGGGCACCCATCCCCTCCCCCGCCCATGAACAGAATCATAGACACCAGTGAAAATATTACCTTCCCTCGTACTTGGTACGTGGTGGGTTAAAACAGGACGTTTACTACAACAAGGCTATGGTGTGTGCTTACGTTTTTGGTCATAGCTAGATCACGTGCATGAACTGCAGCATAGTGCATAATGGCAAGACGCGCCGTTGACGAAGTGGTGGATTGGAACATATCGCCAAGAGCCTCTTTATCTATGGTTATTTTATACCCTTTCATAGCTCCTGCTTCAAAAACACCAGCACCTAAAATAAGACACCATTCTCTGTTTACACTATGACCACATAATGCTGAGATTGTATACTTGGCTGCCACATACGTTCTCATCAGTCTGAAAATTCATACATATTGCGAAAATTAACGAGTGTTCTCACCAGATACTTGAGAAGCAGGAGTTCTTTCTCTCACAAAATGACATCTAGGCACAGGTACCTTTGATCGTGCATCATCTTCTTCATCTGCAAAAGACCAAAATTTACTAAAATTCTTGAACAGAAATTTATATGGAACACAGAAGTGACGAAGTACACAACAGTTTCTCCAAAGAGTTTGTGCCAAGTGGTCATTTGTACTGTGAGCTTACCATGCCACAGAATATGATGACAAGCCTCAAATTCTACACATACGTTCAACAGATGTGTAAAATATCCAGGGAGATGTACTAGTAAACAGTCACCTGAAAACAATGTTAAATTAAACGATAAATAAACGATATACTATTAACATTTCACAGTCATAAGCAAGCTCATTTTAATGGGACATAGTGTCGTTTTATTCAAATCATCTTCACATTCTACTTTATTAAACTGTAAATGAATTAAATTAGTAGGGTTCGTTCAAACTGGCCGATATCGAGACCACGACTGATAAAAATTTTAAATGGGCACAGAATCCAATGAGTCTCTGTCTCTGTGAAGTATCAACACCTTCGCGCAGTTGAACAAAAGCGTCTCTTTCTGGGTGACTGCCAGTGTGAAGACATCTTAGGTTGGATTTCCCTTACCTAACCAGGAGAAGAATAGCCTGCATTTACTGGTAACACTTCTGTTAAGTTTGACGCTCTGGCAGTGAAGCGTTTTACCATGATGAACCATTGCTACTGAATACTGCACATGAGCACCATCTACTTCCTGCAAACCAATTCCTTCATCCGAGTCTTGACTAGTACTCTAAAGATAAAACGTTCAGTAAGCCCAGCGAAAAATTTGTCGCTTGAAATGAATTAACAGAATTTTTACAACCTAATGGGTTTTTTTTTACAATCAATTCTATGTGAAATTAAAATTGTTCATGCCTTTCTCAACCTTGAGGATCCATTGGACACAAAATGTTGGTAACAGATGCAGAAAGATCCACTTGGCTGTGTGAGCACTTCAAGGTTGATTGAACTATCTGTAAAATTTGAGTGAAAATGAGGAAAAAGATTCTACACAGAATACCATACGTGTACTCAGAATTTGTAAAAGTAGTAACTTGTTACCGGGAATTACATCAGTTGGTCCGAGGTCAAAGTAATGAGATCGACTTGTACTCTTAAAGTGTGGTATAGGAAAGTCCAACAGAACTTCAACCTGTAAAATATGTAAAAATTTATTTGCAAAAAGGTATTTATCATCAGCACATATGTCAAACATGAAATACTTAACCTAGCTACATGTTGCTTTTCTAGACTCACCATAAACTGAACGGCTGTATTTGAATCAAATTGGTAAGCTACAAGAAACGGTTTGTAACTGGCATGTCCCGAGGAATTCTTTCCATGTTTCCTAAAGTACACTACATACAACCTCTGGTTGATCTTATCAAACTGACTCCAAATAAACTTCTTGTAAAATACTTGTTCCTTCTTCGGTTCACCACTCATTATCTGAAAGTAAAGAGGAGTTAACTTACAAAGAGGTTTTCTTCCAAGGAATGAAATGAAACAAACGGGACAATAAATAGGACATTTACTCACTACGCCATCGTTGCCGACTCTGGCAATCGGTAGGTGGTAAAGGCCAATGGCTAAACAAGACGAAAAACATTCCTTCGCAAGATAAGTGAAATTACTGTGCAGTCAACAAATCATTTTTCCCACATAAATTAACATTTTTCTCCTTTTCAAATAAAAACGTCCTTCAAACAACTAACAAACTGATACAATTCAACGGGATTTTCCACCATAATATCACCACAACAATCCAAAACGAAATGCAAACTTACATTCCTTATGTAGGAAAATTAGCAGATGGGATTCCCGTGTAGTGACATGTCCTTTGTACTGTCCATACAAAAACTGTAGTTTCAAATAATGCTGTCGTTCCAAATTGAGATAAAATACTGTGTTCTGAGGTTGGATCTCGGCCACATATGCCTTGTAGATATCTGAAAATCATTCTTCGACGTCACTTCTTCGATTTGATCCAGCTTTTGTACAAACACAATTATATAACTTTGAAAAAACAAGTATCAAATAGACATGTGGTAAAGTCAAAACAAGGGGATTTCGCTCACCTTGTTTCTGTTTCTTTCCATAACTTTCGGATCTGTATGCCTGTTCAACCGTCACAAAACCTGGGACAACGGAACAAGTCAAGAAACTACATGTACTGAAGACCATTGCAATTTGATAGCAGGTGTATGAAGAAATGAAGTTTGAACTTACCGAGAAATGTGTGTTCCTGGTTTATTGTACAATTGGCCACCCTCAGCAACTTATCATGAACAAAAATAACCTGCAAAACATTTTGATTTTCAATGAAGTATGATAACATTAATTTGGTATTCATCTATAACTAGAGATGTCGTTAACTTTTAAAAATGGGTGGCCCATCAGGGCCACTGGAAAGAAACTTCTTGGATCAAATTTAAATTTAAAACTTATGAAAGCATAGTTGTTTTTTATGTGAACATGACTTAAAAATTAGGCTTCCATAGGAATACCAAACCAGGTTGCCCAGAGGTCAAATCAGGTGATATTTGGGCCAACAGTCCATTGTCAATGGCTTTTAATGTTGCCACCCATGCTCAATCCATACAATTTACCTTGTTGACTTTAGTAAGAGCATTGTAGCTTCCAAAATACGTTACATCTATATCCTAAAAGAAAAAGGCATAATTCATTCAACTTATGACATTTTTTAATGATTTCGAGAAATGACTTTTGAACTTTTGTACCACCCAGTTTCTAGTTAAATGTACTTCTACCGACCTGTGTAAATATTGATGTTTCTACCCATGTGTACAATATAGTTCCATCTTGCTCCTGTCCAACAATCTTCAGCTGGATGTCACCTGTGTATTTAAGAGTCAGGTGTGAGAAGGGTGTGAGAAGTTACTTTAAAGAAAGAAATGTTTCAATTCACTGAACCAAATCTACAATTCATATTGGATACATTTTTTACCTTGGGCAACACCCTGTTTGCTTCTGCTTAATATAAAGGCCTTTATTTTATTTTCAGCTTCAAAGGTGCACTTGAATTCGAGCATAATTTCCTCAATTTGGTCATTTTCCCCAAACACTTCCCAAGTTTGTTTACAAACTTTCTCACATCACGTGCAATCACCGGAAATGGGCAGATGCTGTTGCGATATTGAACAAGAGATGTCGTCAGTGTCTATACGCGGGAAAAATACGCGAAATACAACTAAATTATGTTACAAGGAGATGCAAACACGCGCACAAAGTTTCAAATAAACTGGCTGCAAATATGAAAGCAATATTTATTTTAGCCGAATTTTGTAGCGCTGTTGTCAAAAAAATGTCCTTGACTCCTCTATCTGGTTACTTGTTGTAACCGAGCAACCGTGTTTTGAAATTTAGCAAATGAAATTGCGCTCTTTAGTACAGATTTTAATTTCATTCTTATTTGTGTCTACACAGAATTTAATTCCATTCTTGCATTGTCTACTTTATTTTCTTCCACATTTTTGTTGTAACTTCACTGGGTTTTGCTTACAAAAAGTTCACTTACTACGACCACCTGGGTGGCTTCAATGTTCAAATATTTTGGATATTTTATGAATTAAACGTGAAGTTTAACCTGGGCACAGTCACTCCATCCGGACTTGGATCAGTTTTCGGACCCCCACTTTTCAGTGTAAAGAGAACACTCACGCCAATGTTATGTTGACTACTGATTTATTATCATTATATTTACAATTAAAACTACTTGAAATATCTGTTAATTCAGTATATATGAAATTCTGTATCACTTATAACCATGTTAACAAAGCAATAACCCAAGTAAGCTCTTGTGCAATAACAAAGAGTGAATCAAACATAAATAATTTACATGTAAAATTTACATTTTTCATCAGTTTTTCATTTTTGTATTAATTTATTAGGTGTCGAGGTGTGTGCATGTGTATGTTAAAAAGTAGTGGTTGTTTTTTATGATGTAAAAAGAACATTGACTGATAGTTTGTTGATAACGTTGCATATTTATGTATATTGTCTCATTTTCCCATGGGAACGAAATAAATGTGAAAAACAGGCGTGCTTGAATGTACTATCAACTTTGCTGTGTGTAAAAGTATCAAGCAATTGTAAGTTGGTCTGGCGACACATATCTACAAACGCAGGTGTTCCAAAGCAATCGTTACTAAGTACAAAAACACGATTGGTTTTTAATTTGGACTCAGTAGCCCCCATGCATGGTGGTGAAAATTTGAAGTCCTCTCACAAACAAATCAGAAATGTATTTACTTTTGAGGGCTCAAAAAAGTAACAACAAAAATACACTGATTAGGGTACAAGAGGTACATACGGAAAGCAAGTAAAGGGTGGCCACATTCCAAAACAGATGAAATTCACCGTTTTTTTTTTTTAAACATAAAAATTTAAATTTATTGTTCTGTTTTTTTTTACATAAAAGCTAACAGTTGATTTTACCAGTAAATGCCTCATTAACGCTATACGGACATCATTTGTTACATTTTTTTTAAGAGTTAATAATTTGGTCAGTCAGTACAGTGAATTTTTCTAAAAATTTGTTGGGAGAGGAAAGTAGAATGTCATGCAACCCCTGTGGAGACTAAGGCTAAAGATTCAGATGATTGGACATGTAAACTGCAAATAAATGTTCAAACTTTTGTTGAGCACCTTTCACTGATTTTTTTTTAAATATACAACTTTTTTTTAAAAAAAAAACTGTATTTATTATGTATGACTTATGGGAATAAATTTAGACAATAATTTAAAGCAAGAATTGAAAAAAAAAGAAACATTCTTTTTATAATAATCATATATTTTCCCAGCGTCTGTAAACATTTTTCTGTGTTGCACTAAAATTCTGTTTTCCCCGTGTGGAAAAAGTAAGCGGTAAATTCCCTGTTTACCTCCCTATAGGAGTAAATTTAGATATTACTTTCAGGTTCGGAGTTGAAAAATATATATACGTTTTACATTAATAATCAAAGTTAAGAGATTTTCCTTGCGTCTCCAAACATTTTCCCGCGTTGCAGCAAAATTCCGTGCTTTTTCTGTCTCGAAAAAATAAGAGCCAAATTCCCTGTTTTCCCTATGCCGTGGCCACCCTGAAGCAAGTTGTTCTCGAAAATAGTTCAGAAATTCGATCACTTGAAGCATTCCTTTGCTTTATAATTTAGAGAGGAAATTATAGTCCAACACTCCGAGAATTGAAATGACATTGCACAAAGGCATCGGAAAAAAACTGTCCACAAGGCAAACATAGCGTTCTTATCCATAGAAATATAGAAGCTTTCGTCTGAGAAGCACCAATATCTCTTTACGACGTTTACATAGATAGTTGTAAAAGATTGCTATTTACACTTTGTACAAAACAGTATTCAAAACAAACAAACACCAAGGGTGTCTTCATGATTCCAGGGGTCAAATGTCTGTGTGATACCCACATGAAAAGGCAAGAAATTTTGCATATCTTTTTGGCATAGTTCAAACAATTCTTTGCGTCTAACATAAAACCGGTATGGGCGGTTTTCCCCGTCCAGAGTTTTGATATAGGGTTCCCACTTTTTTTCCATCAAACAAAATATCCCTGATTTTCAAGTATTTTGTCCGCTATGTTCCCCGACTTATTATACTATATCTAAAAATGTTGTAAATTTCTTGTAAATTCTAAAAAGTAAGTTACTTTCATTTCTTTACTTGTTGTACTTTATTTCTACTCGACATTCCCGAACTTTTTGCAAATTTTCAAAAATGCTTCACTGTAAAACCTGGCCACATTTTCCAGTGTCGGTGGGAACCCTGAATACTATAACAAAAAAATTCCACAATTAAACTGGCTTCTCTGTGTTAACCCTGTAAATCAATCCAACATCCCTCTCTCAGCATATCAATCAACAAAAATCCTAAAAACTTTCAAATATAATCGTTGCTTTGGTTTGTTAATCACTAGCAGCGATACTCTGATGTAACAATGATCACAAAACGTAACGAATGCGTATTTTTTTCTTTGATAGTATCTGAAAACTTATGCACTGGACTCGTCACCTTCGGGACAATCAGGCAGACTGATTATGCTACTTCGTCTGGTTGTGCTCCTTCTCTTAGCTTTGTGTCCCTCGGATATGGTTGAAATGTCGGTTGAGCTTTTCCTCTTTTTGCCTGTGCTCATCGTAAGACTGGCATTAATGCTTCCATTTGGTGTGTAGGACGAACTACTGTTCACTTCTTCAATTGTATCTAATGGGCTTCTGCTGATGGTACTCGCGTTCAATGGACTGGCGACCTCTGGGGAAGCGAGAGCTGCGCTGGATCCTACTATGATGGAGTCGTCATCAGCTGCAGGTATGTCCGCAAGCGATGCGCTGAGCGGACTGTTGACGGACAGCGAGCCAAGGTTATTGCTGACGGCACTGTCCACACTACTACGACGACCATTTCGTCGGAAACTGCGACGTATCGTGTAATTGACGTTCTCCCTCGGAATCGGTTTGGTTTCGAATTCGCATTCTTCATCCCCGTCGGAGTCAAAAGTGAACATTCCGCTGGTACGACTGGTGCTTCGTCTGATGTTGAACTGCACGGACAAGGGGCTTAAGTTGACTCCACTTGCTGTACTGCGAAGACTGAACGTTGGGCTAATCGAGCCATCGTATGAAATAGCTTCGGAACTTGTTGAATCTCGCCTCTTTGCCCTCATAGCACCTTCCTGAAAAAAAAATTGAATGCAATTCGGTTAATTCAAACGCTGCACTACGGTTTCATATCATTGTTGGCAATGAAATATCGAAATCTGAATCCTGAACAGTATATTATTAGCAGGGGGGAAAAAGTGAAGCTAGATTCGCACCTCTGGATCAGCAAGTGATGAAACCTCTCCGTCTGATGAAGAACCAGAATCTTTCAATACAGATTTGATACACGATACCCACTGCCTTTTATCGTGCTCATCGTTTGCCTGTAGAGTATGAGACTGTCCATCTTTGGTATTTTTAAATGACACTTTGAAAAACATTTTACCTGAAAAGAAAAAGAATGAAACGTTTCAGAGCAAATCCCTTCACTTAGAAATTGAACAAATCGCGTGTCCTGGATACATTTCTTCGCGTAAAAATCTTTTAAATTCATTCAAGTCCTACAAAAAGTCAATACTTACTACTGTTGGTATTGCTATGCGAGAAAGCACTTCGGAATGAACCAGTTTTGCTCTGCGCATCTTGATCTAGCACCAATGAGTCTACAGGTATTGGCTGACGATATACCTGTCACAATACAAGAAACATTGTCATTCAGTGTTCACATAGAAAGACAGGTACGGCTTTACAAATACAGAGAAACTTCTAATTGGATCAATACAATTTATAGATATTAAATGTTTTCGAACTCACCTGATATTTAAGGTTGTTATTTTGACCACGAGTTGCAGGTCGAGTAAGCACCAAGATTTTCTCGAAGAGGAACACGTGTAATTTCTACAACAAAAGAAAAGAGGAATGTCAATTGAAAACTTCTACAGAAAATCCTTCCTGTTCTATTGATTTGGCTCTTTGACCCCAGTATATCTTTTAATTTTTGTTTTGATCACGCAAAGATAAACTTACCGTTCCCCGGTTGTTTTTGAGCACACCATCACAAAGTATGACATTGGATTCTTCAATAAGCGGACTCTTCTGCTGCAAATATAGAAACGTAAATATTTAAAAACATAAAACATCCAGGAGTGTAAAAGATGGAAATCCACCGGCACCTTGAGTCTTAATGCAAATGTGTATGTGGTGAAAACTTACTGTTTTTTCGTCAAGATATTCTAATTTGCTTCGAGTAAATTGACATTTTGCTTCCCCAGTTTTCTTGTCTACGATGTCAATGACTTTTTCTACAACTTTAATGGCTTCTTCTATCAGTGGTGCATCAAGGTGGTCTGTGGGAGTCTAAAATTAAATGTAAAAGATAACATGTAAGTTCCAGAACACAAATTTTACTCAGAAATATTGTTACATTCGAAATAAGTTGTAGATAATGTTAAACTAGAACTTACTCGTTTGAGGATGGTTTTGAACAAAAGCGGGTATTTTACAAGACGACTTCTCGGTACATCTGCAAAAATAAATAAAATTATGACGCCATTAGAATAAATAGCCACTGAGTAAACACAAATTAAAATAAATGGCGGAGAGACATATTCTGAGCACATGACTCTTCGTCATCCCACATCTCGTTTCTATTTTAAAGACACACACATCCGTGAAAAACATTGCGTGGTATGAAATTTCTCTTCGAAAAATAAATAACATGTACCTAAAAAGCTCCAGAGGTCTAATCTCCTGCTGAAGGGTGAATCTTGACATCTTTGCAAAAAATCGTCGACGTTTGGATCTTGTTTCTTCAGATCCAGCAAGTGTTTTGCATAGACCTGGTTGGAGCAGTAAGGTACATAGCATTCTAACCGTGGAACCTGAAGAGTAAAGGAAATAGCATCTTAGTTTTACTTACAATCTGCGTCAAGAGCATCCTTCGTGTCATTGAAAGAATGCATGTCACATATATTTAAGCATCAAATACATATTACAAGTACGCAAAGAAATGCAATGATGTTAGCACACAATGAGACAAAGGCAGCAAAAGAAACATTAGAACTTTTGTAATTACTTACCCAGTCAAGAAGTACTTGTCCTACGGTGTCTGTAATTCCATCCGGTCTCCTCATTTCACGTAAATTTTCTACCAAATCTGTAAAGAACAATAGGATTTCTTAAAAGAATAAAATATAATTGAGCTGTAAATAAATTCCTCTCATTTCCTGGAGATGACATAGTCTATCATTAATATTAAATTTAAATTAAACGAACCTTGATGTAAAGGCTTCAGGGTGTCTATTGGGCCAAATATCTGCTTCAATTCATCTTCTGTCAGAATTTTCAGTTTGGCCATGGAGTCATGGTAGGTCTGTTAAAAAAAAAAGGAATAAATTATTATCGCCGTCAAGTATATTTTTAATATACTCTGTTTCACAAGAGTTAAATGTACTTACACTTTTAACCATGTTCAAATCGTCGATCAAATCCTCTTCGTTTTTGTACAATTCAAATATTGCCTGCAGGAAATGAAAAGCAAAACGTCAATGTTACGTCGAAGTTACGACAGAAGATTATGCTTTTTCAGTTAAAAAAAAATTACCAGTGAAACCCAAGGGTGTAAGCCTATAATAACGCAGGAACCAACATACTATTCAAACAAGCATAAAACCATTATTTGTAAGACTTAAGAAAACTTGATACAATGTCAAATTTAGAAATCTAGAAATAAGTTGGTCATAAAAATCTCTTAAGACGCCACCCATCGTGATAAAGAGCGTTTGATTAGCCCCCATATGTGGCGACATCAAAGTACCTTATACGCGTAAACTTCCCGAAACTATGCTTAATTAAGGATAAACCCCCACATGGTTCCCTACGTAACATGTGGTCTTAATAAATATATCTTTGGTACTAGCCATTGTATCTTATCTATTGTTTGGGGATAGCCACATGACGTACACCTCCAGACTTTGACAAAGTATTTATTTTACGGACTTAATCAGACGGAAAAGTTTTGTTTGGTAAGACATATGATAAAACTAATGCGTGTTTGTTATGCATGGTCCGCTCTTTTATTTTAGAACAATTTCTCTGTCTGCCGCAAATGCTGACTTGGGTGAAGTTTACTTTGTGCAGTGGTGTTTACCTCTTGCCTCTCCAATTGCGAGTGACTAAATTCTTGTACGGTTTCAGACTGAACGGTTTCCACCCAAAATGTGGATTCGCGTCGCTTGGGTGGAGTTGGCTGCGGTCCTTTGTAAGCCGACTTCTGATTGCTTGGTGACATCAAGTTTTTCAAACTCAAAGACCTCTGTAAAATGCAACGAAAATTATGTTATCACTGGGGCAAATCTCATCGAGCAGCCAAAGAGATGCCTTTATCTAGTGTCACTTTTTCTCTTCAATGGAAAAAAGGCACGTTCACTTCAAGCCTCTCAAGTGATGGCCTTCAAATTACAAGGTCTTTGACATGAAACGATTTTAGCGATAAGAAAATTACTTTTCATCTCAATTCTTCGTTTCATTAACTTTCGCTTTGACGTTTTCTATAATTCGTTTTAATTAACACTTTTGACCATCTGTTTAATAACTTCACAAATTAAGTCCAAATTTACACCTTATTCAAGATAACTATATTCAACTATCAACGTCCTGAATAGCCCAGTATCTTGCGTATCCCATCTTATTTTTTTCCAAAAGATACTGTCAATGACGTCTGTCAATGCCAATTACCGGAAATTTAAAACTCTATAATTAGCCATTGTAAACACTTTCATTTTTATTTCGTTTCTGTTTATAAAAAGTAATTTAGATATATACGCACCTTGATTCCAACCTGTAGAGCCTGTCCGACTTTCTTGACAGAATTTTTTGGTGATAGAAGATTACTCAGAGAGGTAATCTTTGCCAATGATGACCGCCTGCGCTTCTTGGGCTCCTGAAAATATTTGTTTAATAAATATTTATTGAATTGTATTGACAGTTTGTAGTGTCTAAATATTCAAACAAAATAAAACAATGCACAGTAACTCACGGGGTACTTAAAATAACAGTGATCATATTCATACAAATCAACCTCGGCCATCCGTGCACTGTCAATTGATTTCATTGGGAGTCACAAAATCTTCGATCCTTGTTCGAAGGCAAAACTCTATTAAATGACTACTACCCCACAAAATCGCGAGTATTAAATATTGTTCGATTCCTTTGGACAATACAACTCAAGTAAACTGTTAAACCGAAGTTTTTTACTTTATTACTGTTAGATATCTGATACGAATACCGCTCATCTCCACTGAGGACTCCCCATTATCATTTCGGACAGATTTTACTTGAGTTTGTCGAAAAAATTGCAATCTGCTCCACGGGTGGCTTTTGGCTTGGTGGATCATCTCTAAGTTAACAAAGGTATGTGACAGGAAAGTTTGAATTTCCTCGTGTAAAATTAAACAATAATTATTTTTAACGATTGATAATCCGAAAAACACCAACTAATTTTTTTTGTTGTTTTACCGTAACCTAGTATAAAGTTGTCGAAAATTATAACTGTCAATTTCCATGGATTTTCAGCCTTGTGTATATCTCTTTTAAAAATTCTTATCCCTTATAACTCGATTTGAAATACCACAACGTATTCTTAAACCCTCCTCAATTTTATTTCTTCACCTTGCACGTAAGGATGGAAATATTTGGAAAAAACTTTTGGTGCAAAAATTTAGTCGCAATTAACTTGTCTCGTGGTGTGAATTGTTAAAAGCTTAGCTTCAGATTTGTAGTTAAAGGTAAATAAAATTTGTCACCATAACAATAAAGTCAACTGGTTTTCCATTTACAGATGTTTGCATTTCGAAAAATAAGCTGTGACTTAACTGTTTCTATTGCCATTTTCGTATGTTTTGAAGTTTAAACCTGTTTCGTACTTGTTTTCGTATTTATTTTTTACCTGTTTAAGCTTCTTAATTAATTTGAAGTCGGTTTAACTGAACAAATTAAACTTACCGACTGTACTGCGCGAATTGTTTCATAGCTCAAAGTCCTCTTAAGTACACCCATTTTGAAAATGAAGTACTTGCATTTATATTACACAGAATAGAAATCTTGATCAAATTCTTTCCTACGTTATAGTCATGGAAGTTTTCCTTGAAATCATTCCAAGAAATGATGGTGATAAGCCGGCCACACAAACTTTATATTCCATGTTGATTGCCTTTGTGTCGTCAAAGAAATTTACAGAGATACTCAAATTTTATCAGCTCGAATCGATAAAACTTTCTTGATCAGTTCGGCTCTAACTGCTTTGTTTTCCAGCAGTTAGGCCTTCAGTCGCACTTGCGACAATGACAATAGGATCACAAGAGTTTATGACTAAGAGTGTGAGCCATTCCTATGTTTACGCGCAAACATTCACGCCATAAACCACTGTGTCGTATTATGCGCTGCATTCGGGGTATTGTTTATTCACAGTTTCGAAATTCACTTGGCAAAAGCGTCATGTTTCGTATTCTAAGTTGCTCAAGAACGTTTCGGCCAAATATTTATTTAACTCTTAGTGACACTTGGATGAAAAAATATTACTTTCTCATAGAGTTGTGCGTGTCTACATTTGACAGGAACTTTATTTTTGAGATTTAGTGACTTCCATAGAGAAAAGCTTCTTTTCACATCAGGGTACGTCATAATATGTTACCACGTTCACCTAGTGCGTTTATTTTCTCAGCCAGTTCGAAGGAAAGTGCCAATGAACTTCGATGTTTATTTGGTGTTCCCTGACGAGGCTGTTTCCATATTGAGTAACTTTGTTTATGTTTATGCTTCTCTTGACACGTTTTGGTTTGTAAGACTTATTTACATTTACAGGTTTGGTGTTAGGCAGGAGAGTTGGGATTTACTTCTCAAGCAAATAATGATCTGAATACTTGCGTTTTTAATGGCAGTAAGTGACTAGAAATTGCGCTTACTTGCATGTGAAATATTCATATTTGCATTTGAGCGTGTGGCATTCAAGTTTAAACTGAGAAATCAACATCCTTTTAGCAATTTGCTACTAAATAGATTAGACTTTTTACCACGAAATAAACTTTTCAATTTAAATCAACCACTACTCTTTTTACAATATTGAAAGTTATCCAATTAATATGACAGGTGTGGCATCACATTTGACACCGCAATTTGGTGGCCACCTGTAAAAATCCTTGGCGGGGGACTGGCATTTTGGAATGAAATTTCGACCTCATTACGTATTACAGTTAAGGACATTAAATAAATTGATTAAAATTGCCAAAAAGTGTGAAAATCTTAGCGTGTATTCCCATGGCCTGTCGAACTGTTGTCTAATACCACCTTAGCACAGTAATGCTAATTGTGCTAAAATGTCAGAAAACCACAGGAATTACTCCAAACTAAATTTGGGAAGTCTATAACCCGAAAAAGCTAACGTGTGCATGTCATATGCACAGCACAGAAGAAAATTAGTTTGACAGAAAGAAGTCTTTGACATATAAAACAAGTCTGGCTTTTTTGTCACAAAGTTTTTCTTTTCGCGCATGAAATCCAATGTTTACAGATCTCAGGGTACTGTGATTTTATCGATATTCTCTCATTATCGGAGTGTTTGGAAGCTTTTCATACTACTATTGAACGTCCAAGTGTAAAGAAAGCGCCTTTTCGGCACAGTTATCACTTAGTTTAAAATAAGTCTATATTAGAAGATCAATTCGTAACAAATACAAATGGAATTCTAAAATATAGGTACTGGTTTTCACTTACGTCCAAACTGATGTCCACACTGGAGAAACTCGTGAGACTGATGTTGTCGTCATCTGTTCTGTGACGCTTCCGCTTTCGCTGAAATAAACAGTTTATGGGTAAATTAAATATGTAAAATAAATACATGCATAACAAAACTGAACTGGTCTGCTAGTACATCAACAGCTGTATAAGCCTGAAGGGCAATGTTTGCAGCTTCTCAACAATTACAATTACGACCCCATAGTTTTGGCTCATTGCAGTTTTGAAATTTTAAATACTGAAATTGTCTATATTACGTTACCATATTGAAATGCATTTTGTAGATATTAATCATAACCATGTTGAAGCTTTTTTTATCTAATTGATTAAAACAGTGTCCAAATCAAATGTTCTGTATCACCGTGTAGCTACTTTTTGAATGAATGAATATTCTTACGTATCCAAGCTTTTAAACCTTACCATAATCGCAATTACAAAATGTCAAAATATAAAATTATCAAAATATACACTTCAAATTGTCTGAACCTAATAAGTTATACAAATGAAAATATTAAGTTGCTTGAGCATCTTTAAGTTGAGGAGGCACACTTAGCATCTTTCAAAAATATGAACAATAGCAAATTATATTTTAATTTTTATTCAATTATATCACTGCATCCCTACTTACACTTACTTGGCACAATAATAAGCTTAGCCAAATTTAATTGTAATTAAGTCAATGCACTTCATGGTAATATTACATTGAGTTAAACCGTGTGCATTAAGAGTGACCGCATTGATGCATTCAGAGGGGAATAAAATTTTGTATTCATGCCTCAAGTAAATCAGTGTTTAAGATTAAATCGAAAACGATGGGGAGTATGACATTCTACGAAATAATCATGGAAACGACAATTATCATATGCGGTCAAGAATTGCTGGTAAGACTTAACAAATTATTCCTTTTGTCTCACAGTAATTTTCCAGCTGTTTGTGATTATTTTTCACAATCATAAATACACTGCTCAGTAGAATATTTGAATATGCTAAATCAGGTGATTTGCTAATTGCTGCTGGCTTTACTGTTTCACATATTTGTCTAATCTTAACGACCCAAAGGCACATGAGGCTTCACGGTCCGCCACGAAATTATAAAAAAATATCCTCATTTTTTCTTGCATACGAATGTTCCGATAATTATGCAACATACTAATCAGTACACTCGAGGACTGAAATTAATGCCGTAACTTCACATAACGTTTTACGGGGATTTCGCCAAAGGTTTTGTGGGGCGCAGTGTGTGGGGAGATGCTGTGTAATTATAACACCCCTTCACTTCAACGTTGTACGGTCAAGTTCAAATCAGCCGAAAGTTGAGTTCCTTTGTTATTTCAAACTGACCATTGTACAAAACACAAAGGGTGACAAGGCCTGTCACTTTCCATTATTTATGGTTAAAGATCAACAAGTTTCGTAAAAAAGAAAGGATGGAAATCAAGATGTACAATGATTTGTTGAGAACTACTTTTGACACTTTATCCAGACTTAATTACATTCCCCAACTAATTTCACAATGCAAGCAAAGATGCTGAAATTCCAAAAATAGGTTCATTCAAGAAACTTTTAACCTGAAAGGAAGCAATTACGAGTAATTTCAATCTGCGCTGTATTGGAAACTTTATCTTTAAAATCCCCGACTTCCTTATTTTAGAATTACTTATGGGGTTCTCATATTTAATGGCATCAATTAAACTAAAACCCCTCTATTGTAAAATGTTACCATCATGACAATAGATAATGCGAGGTGCCGTCATTATGTTTAAAAAAAGTTTCAAAATACTGATGTCTTTAAGTACAATTTTTTACCTTCGCATTACTCCCAATTGTTTAAAAACGGAGATACACACAAAGGAGAAAAAATTGTAATGACTCGCAGGATTACAAGAATTCATCTGATTACACAATTATTTCCCAGTATTTGCACGTAATGGAAGAATAAAATCTGTATTTGTCAATTGCAAATGTACGATGTTTACGGACCAAACATATGCGATGAGAAAAGGATGCCACAGAATGGTAATAAAAAGTGTGGCTTGGCTTAAATCATCATTTATAACAATATTAAACAACCCCTTTCACAATGTTCCATATCGAAACTTAATTTTAAATTTGGTCATTTGTACGAAGGAAAAGATCAAACAACCTAAGAGTAACAATCTACGACAATTTCAAGTACAGTAAAATTCGGCATGACCAAGACAGTATTGTACCAACGCTTAATGAATGCACGTTTCAAATGCGGTACTTTGAGACCCTCTCAGGCACTTTAAATTTTGCATACAATTAAACCATTGAAAGTTGGTGACGTTCATTGTTTATTGGTCAGCTGTTATCCTGTACATATCGTGCGGACATCTGTGCCTTGAAATGGTACTCCCCGTCAGAATTATGTCACGCAAAGGGAACGTTGAACGGATAATGTATACACAATTATGTAATGGAAAATTACAGAATTGAGGCATGAGTTGATAACTACTCTTATCTATATTCCTGATATGGATGATACAATAGGGTAAGTGTCAGGTATCAATCCTGTGGGTGGATGGAATCAGGGGAATCGTTAAGAATCAGATTTCACTTGACTCACAGAGCAAACTCCACTCACCCAGAAAAATATTTCAGCATAATATAAATTCCCTGAGGTTATTTGTTCAAATTTCATATGCAATATGACATTTTTTCTCATTACCTGGTTAAGTCTCTGCTACAAATACACTATCCTTTGGTTCTATAATTTCAATGACTCTGGTTATTTAATAGTTAACAATGCAATCAAAAATTGTATGCTCATTTTCCATATCTGACTGGTGCATGTTAGTGGATCAAAATATTTACCTAAATTCACTAGCCTTGGGTGAGTGGGCGAGTGCTAACGATTCCCCTGTGGAATTAACCTTTTTTGTGGAATATTTTTAAAACTAACCTAAAAAATGCGTCTATTTGTGACCAATATATCATTATGATCAATTAAATCTGTCTTTATCGATTTCAAACCTGTAACTGAATACAAACACTACAAATCAAACCGCACATCAATCTCCATCTTCTTTTCTCCTTTCCGTTCGATTAGTTGTTATCGTCTGCGATATGATACACAATTTTCCCAGTTGTAAAAAATTACTGATTAAGTAAAAGAAAAGCAATACTAACCATCATGTCAGTAATATCCAATTGTAACATAGATTTGCTTCTTTCTCTCGTGGCCAGCATGATTTGATTACGTTATGATCTCATGCAAATACAATGTAGGTTACAGCTAACAGACGATCCTATTCCCTTATTTGTCTTTTCGTAGTTGTCTGACACAGTACAATGCCAAAAACCAAATTCAAATTCCAGCGCCGCGGACAAAGACAAGAATGCGACCAATGACACTTTCAGTACGAAGTCGCTGATTTAAATGCCACAAAGATGTTTCGGCCTTTCACTTTAGGAGCAAAATTACAGGCATCTCTCTTTGCAACCACAGGGCAATAACAGACGGGAGCTGACCCATGAAAACGACCCCCGTGTATCAGCCAATCAGATACACGCTCTCATCACCCGTCCACCCACCCTCTTCCAAATAAGCATCTATTCTCCTGGTGGCAGGGGTCGGCAAGTATTAAACAAGCCGCATGTTTAAATAAGGATTTAGTCGTAAGCATTTTAGCAAAAGAAGCCAGCCAAACGTAAGAAACACAATCAAACTAAGCCCAAAGTTCAAGTTTGAAACCTATCCTTTCAACACAAAAGATGCAGAAATCCGATAAGGTTCGATTTTAATGTCCCAGGATTGCGTGCGTTATTGTGGCTGACACGCATTTCAGTTGAAAAGTTTACCATTGTTGAAGTCAAATTTTAGAATCCTGAAGTCGAATTTTTCGTCCTGAAGCACGATTTCCTACTGATCAGTATATTTTTAAAATGTCTACATTTAAAAGGTTGCATTGGTTGTACATGAAAACAAAAGTCTTGAACGGACATACTATGAACAAGGAGTCTGTACTCCAGTACAAACTCCTTGCTATGAGTACAAGATAGTGGACACAGAGATGGCACGGGTACATTGGAGAAGGTCAAGTTCTCTTGCTGGTGCTCAAAATCATACCTTAAACACGTTTTTTTTTTTCAATATTTTGTGCTATTTTGTCATTTGAATAACATCTGCTATTGAATTTAATGTTTAAATCATAATTGTGTTTGTAATTGAAATCACCAATAAATACAACTTTACCAAAAATGTCAAGACATGGATACGATTTATTTTGGCCGTGTTCTACACTACATTTTCCCTTTAAGTCATGGAATGGGATGTCTGTCCGACATCCGCCTGACAATGGTTCGATGCTAATTTTCACTGGCAATTTTACTCACGCATGGTTGAATGAAGGAGGTTGCTTTGGCAAAGCCTTTGCTTTTCTTGAAGAGGGTAGACATTTTAAATGCCTCAGTGGGAGACATGACTATCATCAATATGTTTAACTGATCTGAAGATAAGATGACATAGCGAATGCTCCATTTGACTTTAATGTATAAGAACAATTTTAAATTATATGCTGGCTTAACAATGGAAATGCAGGAAAGTGGCTAATTTGTTTCCCAACTGGTTGGTGTCATTTCAGATCCATTTTGCATAGCTGTACTTTTGAGAATGCATTCACTGCAGGCAACTTATGTTCCGTTACTTTGATTTGGCGGTTTACATATTGTTTCTACATTACAATATGAACCGTTGATTGTATATCTTGTAGGACTGTACAAGATAATTAGGATAAGGGTTCTCTTACATTAAACACAGAGTAAAAGATGTCTTTCCACATCCGTGGACAAAATCCAAAGTCCTCAAATGTATTCCAATAACAGGGTTCCCACTTTTTTCCTCTGGCAAAATTCCCTGACTTTTCCAGTACTTTTTTCATTTTTCCCTGACTTTTATTAAATATTTTTATGGCTTCTATTCAATATATATTTTTTGGGTAATTGCATT
>JBCAUG010102062.1:0-21770 GCA_038406175.1 Haplosyllis leylae | reverse complement strand
GTGTCAATTTCTTTTTTTTGTGAACCTCCTCCATAGTCCAGGTGTTTGATTATTTGACATTTGACATCTTTTTGACACTTTGACACATACAACTTAAACCACCTCAGCCCGCACAGGGCTATTTTTCGTTAAAGTTTGCTGTTCACTTGTTAAAGAAAACACACCAATATTTTGAGCTTAGTGAAAATCGGGCCAAAGTTGCCATCGAGCTAGGTACAAATTTTGAGCCAATAATGATCTTTAGACACCTCAAAATGCAACAGTGATAATCTTTTCAGCTGTTTAAAGACTCGTCCAATGCGTTCACTTTCATTTCACACCTGTTGCAAAGACCTTACATGAACTTCCCTCGTTTCACATTTACAAATGATCCAGATATAGGTGAAAATCATAAACCCCACCTCATTATGAAGTTCAAAAGTGACGACCTTTTGTTTTTTACGTTGTACACACAACGTTTTACTACTACGTGTTTACTATGTGTATTATCCTTTGATTCACCAGTCAGGTAATGGTGACGGCGACAGCACTTCCATATTCACAGGATGATAGTGATCAACTTTCATCGAGAACAAAATATCACTTCACGTCACAGCTGTATTTACACATAAGTGCGAATGTTGGTCAAAAAAAGTCGTGTTGTGAGATTATAGGGCTGAGGATGTCTTAAGTAGCAACTCTGCGCCCGGGGTGGGGATCTGATAGAAAATGTGAAAGAATTGGATCGAGGGTGCAGGCCCACTTCCGGGCGAACACACTGAGAAGTTTCTTCTCCCTGTTCTAACATCAACAATAAGATTTTCTGTTAAATTTTGGATGTTTATCTCAGATTTGAAATTAAATTGATCAAGCAAGATTTAGCCGAAGAACGACGCCAGAGAATTACATTTGCTATCTCCAAAATATCACAGAAGTAAAGACATCAAGAGAGCAAATGACATTTTATTTTCTGAAACCATATGAATCGAGTGGCATTTGTGAGAATCTACTTAGCAGGTTTTTGGTGTAACATTTTCTTTTCTGGAAAAATGATAAGATGTAAAGTGAGATTATCTGTCGGCAATATCTCAAATATTTATATTTATCTGTGACTGTGACTGGTTCAGACTGTGTTCCTTTTAATACATTTTTTTTCTCTTTTGAGACACAAAACTTTCACACGATTTTAGTTAGTACGTGATAAAAAACAAACATCATGTGAATTATCAGTGTGGTTTTCGGAAGCAGCTTTAATTTCAAGAATTAGGCCAAAAACTGCATGAATTTGAAGTTTAACCACCACTCCTTTTTCTTATTTGGTTTAAGAATTGAAGCATTTAGTAATTAGATCACCTGTTGCTCGCCATGCCATTCGTGGCAATCGTTCGGTGGGTGGGATAAAACAAATTTTAAAAATAGCTGATGTCACATCATGTCGATACGGGGGTGATAATTTTTAATAAATTAATTTGTGTACTTAATTAACTGTTTGTAGCATAATTAACATTTACGTCCATCTTCCCAGTAAACAGTGTTTAGCTTGACGTCCCAGTGGCACGTGCAGTTTACTGGTGTCTCGGTAAAATAATAGTAACATTGTCTCTCTCTTTCAGCAAAGTTTCAGTGCAATATGCGTGTTCGTAAATAAATTAGCGGAAATACAATCCGCACCGCACTTTCAACTTTTATTTGTTTACCAAATACCTGCTCGTGTGAACAGGCGCTTACGGTCTATTCCTTCATTTTTATTACACACTGGATAACCAGGGGAACTGAATTTATGCATCCATTCTGTTTTATTGCTTTGCTTTTTGTTTGTTGTTTTTTGCGCATCACATTTCTATTAAAACATTTTTTTCCTTGTGCAGTTACTGCGAGTCAACCCCCTCAGCGACCATGGATCCCTCTCTCACATCCAGAGAGAAACAAGCCAATAGGTAAGAAACACGGTTTTAGACCTGGGTCCCTTAGAGATTCTCATATTCAGATCGGTCTGTCACTGAGGCTCGTAATATCGTTAATCGGGAAATTCGCCCAGACTTTGGTTTTTCCCGATGACATCCGCACTTACTTAATAGACTGTAGTGTTGCCCAAGTCGAAACTCTTTATGGGAAATGTCCTCCTTTGTTTAATGAAAGGTATTTTATATTTTCTCAGCCCTGTACACAGTGATGTGCTATAACGTGCTCTGTGATAAATACGCCACGCGGCAACTTTACGGCTACTGTCCCTCCTGGGCGCTCAACTGGGAGTACCGTAAGAAGGGAATCATTGAGGAGATTCGCCACTATAGCGCTGATATCATTAGTTTACAGGTTCGTTTTCGAGTTCGATATTCTTTTTTTGCACCAATACATGTAGGCTGATGCATATTTTTGACCTTTCAAATCTTGTTATCATTAATGGTCTTATTTGCTATTATACTTCTATTTTCTTAATTTGTTTCAGAATTAAATTGTTATCTTTTTACATTGTCAGTCACATAAATCTGGTTGTAATATTTCAGGAAGTGGAGACGGATCAGTTCTATAACTTTTTCCTGCCGGAGTTGAAGCGGGACGGTTATGATGGAATCTTCTCACCGAAATCACGCGCCAGAACTATGACGGAGTCGGAACGAAAACATGTCGATGGCTGTGCAATATTCTTCAGAACTGCTAAGTAAGTGTTCCGTTCATGAAACAGATTTTATCCTTGCAGAATTGTCCCCAATACTTGACAGAAGGGGATAAAGGAATGAAAAAGCAACGCAAACATTGCCACAAAGAAAACGAAGAAATCGCAAACAAAAAAATACGTTGACTCACAAGAAATACTTTTTAACTTAGCTTTTCTGATAATTGGCCAATTTGAAATAAAACAAATGCTTGATCTCTGATCATAGTGCAATCAAGGCTGCTGTTTCGTCAGAGAAACATTTATTTTAGCACTTTACGCGAGATGAAAATTGGAGATTGCCAAGGTTCCTTACGGAATTGACTTACGCGTAAACAGTTTTTGTTGTTTGTAAGTTCCTAATCAAATAACACAACTGGGGGGTATCATTTAATGAGTTAAATCGGTTGTAGGTCCACATGGAGAATTTTGTCATGAAGGTCAGCGTGACCGCGATACAGAGATATAGTGAATGCTACGTTATCAAAAATAAAAACTGATGGGAGGAAGTTTATAGTACAGTGCCACGTAATTCTATTCTTCCTAGAAGTCAAAATATCTTGTCAATAACAACAACCCGAAAAGTACAACACCAGGAAGACTCCGGAGGCAAAAAGTAGTGGTTTTTAATACCAAGAAACCATTACGGCACCATCCTCTTTCTGTTTTCATGCAACATTGATGGCCCTGTTTCACAGTTGTACTGCAATGCAGGCGGAATTAAACTCAATTGAGTTAGCTTACCGACGATTTCAGCTTCTGAAGAAATGGATCAAACTGTCGGTAATTCGACTGAGTTCAATTGAGAGGAAAATTAGATTAGTCACGAAAAGTCATAGTCATAGTTTGGCCACGTATGTGTGTTCTTGTTTGAGAACCCTGTACACTTGTGGAACAATTTTGAAAACAAAAGACTCTGACTGGGAACATTCTTGTAGGGATTCCCACGTAAGTCGATACTTGTGCACATCGTAAAGATATATCAAAGCTCAGATATGTACTGATTTGTCGTGTTCATCCTGATAGTCACAAAAGGCACAGATAACAATCCTTTGCAACAGATGGTCGAAGTACAAAAACCAATCCTCCAGCTTGAAAAGGGGCTTGTCCTGGTGGCCAGATTTTCTTGAAATCCACAATAGTATGTATAACTTCTAGGTTTCTTGTCGTAGCAGTTACAATACACAGCCTCGTTTGGCGTTATGTTGCAAAAATTCCACGTATCCTCCCCAAAGTTGAGTTTGACGTCACAAACTGTTTATCCGATTAGAAATGTTAAACTCTCTAAGACTTTATCCTTTGTACTTTTTACGATGCAAAAAAATTGACATTTCGTATTTTTCCCTTTTAAGGATTTTGAGATCAAGTTATGCATAGTTTCGAAGGAAAGGTTAAAGTACCAGTATTAAACGTCTTGACGCTTGGAGATATCATACTAAACACGAGATTAACACCAAAAAGGATTTATTTCTTGCTATTCCATATCAAAAATTTGATCGAATGAAAGAATGCGGTTGATCTTCCCCTGTATAAATCTACAAATACAAGTCTATTATACTCCAAGTAATAATGCATTGATGTTATGTCGAAGCTTATTGGAAAAATGCCTGTAAATTTTTAAATATTTCATAACGTTTATTACAGATATAGTGTATGGTATTCAACGCCTTCTTTCACATAACTGCACTCCCATGTTGTCATTCAGAACTCATTTAAATTGGGTAAAATATATAAACTGGAATGTAATGGTTGGGAAGCAGGATAAATCATTCTAAGTGTTATTTCTGTTGTTTATTTTCAGGTTTTCCCTCATCAAGGAGCATCTGGTAGAGTTCAATCAACTCGCCATGACAACTGCCGATGGGTCGCACGACATGTTGAACCGCGTTATGACCAAGGACAACATCGGTCTGGCCGCGCTGTTCGAGACTAAAGAGGCCATCTGGGAAAATGGTAAATGATTTGTAGTGTAATGTGTCAGCCATCGTATCGATATCACTGACTAAAGTTATATGACTTTGTGAAAACTGTAGAAAAGAAAAATATGTCAAAAACTGATATGACTGAGATATAAAACCAGACTAATTTATTTCTTTATTTTGCAGGTTTGCCGCCAGAGGGACAAGTGAACCAACCTTTACTTGTGGCCACTTGTCACGTGCATTGGGATCCCGAGTTCTCAGATGTGAAGCTCATTCAAACCATGATGCTGATGAGTGAGCTCAAGAATATCCTGGATGAGACGCAGACAAGTTTCCGACCTGGATCAACTACTGCACCCGACGTCAACAATATGCCCATCATTCTCTGTGGTGATCTCAACTCTCTGCCAAACTCAGGTACTATACTCAATTTCACTAATTAAAACTTGTTATATTTAGAACTGTTGAGTCACCACTCACCATAGTTACTGTTTTTTTGTCGTTATATTTTAAAAGAAATCCCTCTAATTATTCATTAGGCGTACTGGAATTCCTAACTACATCCAAAGTAGCAGCAACCCACGTAGACTTCAAGGACATGGGTTATGATGCGTGCCTACAGAAGTTAACGACATCCGATCACAAAGACTTCTACACTCATAGCTTCAAACTCGCAGCTGCTTACAACAAGGATATGATCCCGTATACCAACTACACGTAAGCGTCTTGAATGCGTTCATTTCATTTTTTAGTTGTACTGCATTTACTTGACAAATAGTTTTGAATTGTTCAAAAATATTTGCAATGCAAAACTTTTTTTTAATTTCCCTACAAGTGATTTTCCTCATTACAGATATGACTTCAAGGGTGTAATTGACTACATCTTCTACTCACGCGAATTAATGCGCCCACTCGGCGTGCTGGGACCTCTGGACGAAAACTGGTTTACTGAGAATAAAGTGCTGGGCTGTCCGCATCCTCACATCCCGTCAGATCATCTCCCTCTACTGGTAGAACTAGAAATGCAAATCCCTCCGGCAAGCAGTAACCAGCGTTCCAATTCCGCCCTCCATAATTTAACCAGCGTTCGAAGATAGTCACTAGTGTCCTTAGAAAATTGTTTTTAAATATTTGAAATACTAGAAAATGCATTATTTTCAGTGAATTTACTATATTTATAAAGAATGGTTTTCAGAATTTTTAATTGATTGCGATTTGTTAATTTGGTGTTAATAGCACATCATGTTTTTACGTGTCTAGCAATTAATCGAAGTAAGTTTTTACTCCTAATTATTTTAAAATAAAGTATTTTCTAGTAATTTGACTACTTACACTGCCCAATGTATTTTACTAGTGCTAGCATTCTAAACTCTGGTTCTGTGCTCGTGCAAATTTAATGTTGGTATTTATTAAATTGTCTACTGTAATATTTGTCTTTTGAATAATTTCACATTTGTAGTTTTATATTCACTTTTTAAACTTTGGTCAAATTTATCCAGAGCTAGAAAATGCTTAGCATGACGCACTAGTCATAAAAGTCCTCACTCGCCCCAATTAGCTGGGGGCTTACAAATAACCGGCGCACAGGCCCAATGGTTAATCCTTTGCAGCAAAAGCAGCAGCAGTATCGAAGAACAAAGCAGTACGTTCGAGTGCATGATGTATGATATTATGACGTCATGTCGTGATGTCAGTCGTTAACTTCAAGTCACGTTTCTGTTCATACTCTCATGCATGAAAGTTTGTTTATTTCCTGCCAGCCATCCGCACGCATAAGACTTACAGACCATGTTTGAATTTTGGCTACAATATTTCTCTTCTAAGCCATTAGAAATTGGAAGTGAATGTGTATTGCCAGAAGTTACAAAGAACATTTAAAATGTTTCCTGTATTTTTCATTTAGCGTAAAGAAACAACTGTTTTAACATTTCAGAGAAAAATATTAAGTCGTGTGTGCTAATTGGTTCATAGCATTTTTGTACAGATATTTTTTCACTTTGAAAGATGTTTTTACTCATTGGATTGGTGTACGCATATGTTTTGTGAAACGTAGCAGCATATCATGAAATATCATGAAATGAACGTTGGTTTCTCATTGGTTGAACGATAGCACGTGTTTGTATGTATCTATTAAAATGTTGAAACTACACGTTTATTTCTATAGATTACGGTGCATTGACCGGACAAAGTAAATATCTGTCCAACTCTTGACGAATTAATTCCAAACTGGATGGGGTAATTTTTGAACAGAAACTCATACCACCATCTTATTAGGAAAAAGTACAAAATTGGAATCAATTAACTGCTCTTTGATTAAATCGTATCTGTATTGGATTTCCGTTAGCTGTTTTTTCGGTCTTGATACAAAATAAATCCATAATGTATTTATTGAATTTTGTGCGATTTCATAACATTTCTTTCCATGAAATTTTCTTGTTGATTGTAGAAATCTTGAAACACTTGAAAATTATTCAGAAATGTGTAAAGTATCGTAGAAATTAGAACTTGACGAAATTGCTCAAATAATGATTTGTTAGTTGGCAACTATGTGTAACATTAAATTTTAATTAAAATACAGACCTACAAAATTTATATTACATGGTGATCACTTCACTTTTGGTGAATGCTGCATTTTTATTCAGAATTAATTCCTGTCAAAAGTCCTATTTATTTAGTTGGAAGTGCATTTTATCAGAATATGTTAACAGCCCTTGAAGTTTAGATTTAAATTTTAGTCCTTGCCGTAGTTTTACAGGGTAAAATCATTTTTCACTATCCGGCATGCTCTTCATCCTTGATGAATATTCGAATGTTGAGTAGCTGGCTGAAATCTCGTTATTAATTGTAGAAATTAATTTCAATGACAAATTAATATTTGAAATGCAATTTTAGGCCACGAATGCATTCTGCCTTTTCGTACGTGCATCAGTGTTAAAGTTTGTTGATGCAGGCGCAAACGCATGGCATGCCATTGATAGACATTTTTAGGCGGAAAATGTACACGTTTCGCGACTGTCCCATAATCATTGCTTTAAAACGAATTATTAGGTGTCAGAATTATTTGAGTTATATGTAATTAACCAAATTATTTGGAAATGTTTTGCTGTTTGGTAAATGAAATATGCAAGACATAAGATATGGTCTTGTCTTTTATTTCCATGGTAACCGCTCTGTAAGTTTGTAGTGCCACGACAATTATTTACGTCGTAGTAACATTCTCAGGACTTTTGAAAGATAATAAAAAGTTGGAAGTGTTTGCTGTTAAAAGCTTGTGAAAGTTTAAGGTCATTTTGCTTTGGTGTGTTTTTGTTGGGACTGGAAATTCACAGGAAATAATAGCAATACGTTCAAATCGGGATGTGGTTTTCTAGAGATGTCGGTGGGCCTTTTTTCTGAACTTTAATTTGGAAGTAAAATTGAAAAAGAAATTTTACAACAGCAATACAGACAGGTATTTCCCTGACAATGTACCAAATGAGTTCACAACTACATGGCTACCGCTGTTGCCATGATCACACCATTGTTACAAATCATGTAAGAGATTTTATTTCTATATTTGATGAGTGTTGTGCTTTATTATTGATCTGAAATGTGTGTATATTATACGTAATTTAATTTAAAATATCAAAGAACTTTGTCATTATGTCTGTATTATTGAAACAGTGCAAGAGAATAGAGCAGAATGTATGTGAAGAAATAGATATCAATGAAATATATTGTTAAAGTGTAAAATAAACGAAACTTCTTGTTTTGCTTTTAATATTAAGTTTTCAACAGCTCGTTGAAACTGGCATTCTAAATTCTAAAACCGTGCCCTCTTACTTTCAAATTGCTCGGCCGTTTACCGTTTGGTTTTTGCACAATACGTGAAACTGAACCAATGTAATGAACAGAACAAGCGGCAAACATGAAATAATTTTTGTTTAGTGACCTCAGTGAACGTACAATATAAATTGCTTTGACCCCATCAGTAAGCGCTTTCACATAGAGAAAACGACCGCAGAGCCAATGAGAAAAGTAAGCGAAAAAGCAATATTTATGAAACCAAGTGATCTTGTATTTAAAATAAATGTTGAAATTGTACAGAGTATGTATGTTAATGACTAGCTACTCTTGTGTGTCACACTTTAGAACAAATGCAGAATACTAAAAGTTGATTGGCGAGATCTGGCAGAATCTGATCTCTGAATCGTCTCGCAAGGAAACTCCCCCAAAAAAGTTTTGGTCTTTTTGTTATTGTTTTGATTAACCTTCTCTCTCATAGGTGCAAGTGACAAAAACAGACGGTCAACTGTCATTGGCCAATGACCACTGTCCAACAATTTGACCTGAAAAGTTTAGAGAATTGGAAAACCCCGAACACACCCTTGAGATACTGTTGTTAGATCTACTGGTGGAGAGCAAAAGTTTTTAGCGAAACAGAAATATTTTCCGATGGTCTGCTTTGGAATTTTTTTCTAAAGTCTAGTTCACTAAAATTAACCACACAGTAAATCTTCGCCAAATATGTTTCTGTGTTGTAACAACTTATCATTTTATCGGAAAATAGGTAATGGAAAAAGGCAATACAATCATATTATCGGAAAATAGGTAATGGAAAAAGGCAATACAAAGTAATTATCCAGTATGTGGCTGTACAAACCTGCATTGACCAAGACCAGCCATCCAATGCACATTTACTTGAACCCACTTCATACTTGTGTGCTTATTTATTACCGAGAATAATTTCCTTGATTATCTTTAAAATAGGCCCATCATACTGAGTGAGGATTGAGAGGGTTTTTTTTCACAAAACAGGAGAAACTCGAGAAAAACAGATTACAAATAATATTCAAGCAAACAACAAATACATGTAAATTGATTGATATTTTGTTTTTGAGCATCTCAGAAAAATTGTAGGAGTGAACACTCATTGGTGCATACGTTAGTAAAATAGAAGTGAAATCAGAACCAATGCATAAATAAATTCATTTTCTGGAATATGACATAGAAATAAAAACTACACAAATATGTAATAATATACAAACGCGATAGACCTATTTAGGTGTACGTTGGTGGTCTGTGTTCATGATCAATTAAACTAACAAGTTCATCGTCATTATTTGAGCAACAGCAGCTACACAGGCCACAACAACCGCAGCAACAACACACTCCCCACAAGCACCATTTGCACTTCCCGCCGCAAGACGTTGTTACTTCCCTTGGTTCCACCTGTGCTCGAGCGAAGTTAATGAACACTTGTTCCAGCGTTGTTTGACTTACACTGTAATCCTCTATGTGCAGCCGCTCCTTATTTTTCTCAATGGACCCAAAAATGAGCGCCCATGTTAGCTCTGAGTGTGTTGGAATGTAGTAATGTACCATATTTTGGTGTACATCTTTCAGAATGCTGTGTGGGAATGTTGTTTGAATGAAAGACATAAGGGCGTCCGTTTTGGAATATTGACCGCTTTGTTGTACCTCGCCTTCACAAGTTCCCACTCGTGCAATAAGTGTGTACCCCTCTCCGAATTTGTTTTTCAAGTGTTGCGTGCTTCCCAGACATTTTACTTGCCCGTTTACCATTATTGCAATCTGAGTGCACAGAGCTTCGCATTCCTCCATACTAAAAATAAAAAACGACATCAATTTACGATAGGTTCAATTTGTCTACATCATCATACAGGATATAATTGACTCAAGGTCTGAATTACCTGTGAGAAGTAAGAATAAGGGTTGTCCCCGCCGCGCGGAGTCGGGATAATGTGTCCCACAGTTGTCGTCTTGCTACAGGATCCATTCCGGTGGTTGGTTCATCCAGAAATACAACCGGTGGATTTCCAACCAGCGCAATAGCCGTGCTCAGTTTCCTTTTATTACCCCCGCTACAATAACACGATACGCACAAAAATGTTGAATAAATCGTATTGTTCTTAAAGCCCGCAATCCGAAGGATGCGAACAGGCAATGTTTTTACACCTGTCGGTCTGTCCACAGGTGGGGGGGGGGGGTACCCCCAGGATACCCCCAGACAGGACAAGTGGCAATGCCTCCACCCCACAAGACCAGGGGATAGCATTTACGCAGGAGCACATTTTTGTTTCAAATTATATTGAAGGTGGTCTAATATTCAATCCCTCTCCAAGAGCCGCAAAATCCGCCCAGCAAAATATTAACATGGCCTCTTACAAGCTGGATTCTATATATTGTCAAGAATACACTAAGTAACATTTAAGATTTGAGATCCCACTGAAAAGGAATATTGTTACACATTTAGTTGAATTTACAAACCTGTAGGATGACACTAGTTTGTCAGCGTGTGGCTCCAAAAGTAGAGTATCTATCAACTGTTGTACCATCTTGCGTATTTGTTGTTCATGTACACCTCGAAGACGGGCGTACATGTGCAAAGTCTCACGTCCGGTTAATTTGTCTATCAAAGCATCAAACTGTGGACAGTAACCCAGTTTCTGCTGCACCTGTGCGAGATGGAAGATGTACAAATCATTCCGGACTTGTATGGTAATAAGGTAATACTTCAACGATTATTTCCCACTGCCATCCAAGTGACAACTGATGCGTCATGCCCAAAACACTGCAATATAATACCTCTCCAATCCGCGTCTTGATGCTACATCCTTCAAGGTAGGCATCTCCGCTACCGATAATCTCGTCTCCGGTCAGCATTTTAAACGTCGTTGTTTTTCCTGCTCCATTGTTGCCAAGAAGACCAAAACATTCACCTTTCCTCACAGCAATACTCAATCTATCCACAGCCAAAGTATTTCCATATCGTTTGGTCAGTTGTATCATAACTAGTGAGTTGGAATCAATCAGATCAGCTAACGGCGCCATGGTTACCCTGTCGCGTTCATTAGTGACATCATCATCCTCTTGGACTTCAGACATACTCCTACTTAGTTGTCTGTAGCTACTTGCGTGAAAGCGAGATCCAGATTTCCCACTCTGAGAGATCTTGTACCATAATCTACGTATAACGCCGGATTCTATGAGCGCGAGGAGAGTAAGATAGGCAACACCCTGAATCGCCATGAAAATAAGCTCGCGTCCGATTCCACCCGCTCCCCATCCCAAGTAATTTTCATTGTATGTAATACAAGAATCACCACAGTGACCTGAAACAGGAAACAAATGGATTACAACGGCACAGGTAAGAATGTCTCGAGTATGACCGGTTATTATACTACTCATTTTAAACTACAGGTACTGTTAACTTGCAATTATCAGTTGGCGTGTTTGTGACTTATTTGCATTGGCGGATCCGGGTTCTGATTCCGATTCCTGTGCTATGCAGAAAATTTCAAGAGATTCACATTCAATTTTTTATTCCAAACGCATTTGTTTCAGTAGTATATGATTCATAATCAGCAAAAATTGTCCTAATTTCGCACAAAATGAGTCTCATCAAGGTATTTAGTTTGTTTGATATCCTACTCAACAAATACCAAACGTTAGGTGTAATATGTACTGAATTGCTCAAAATCCGATAGCAAATCTCTTTAATTGTGGTAATCATAACAAAGTAATTTTTGCATTGTGCAACAGAAACCATTTTGCAGTCGAAATCGGTATCAGAATCTGAACCGGGAAATGGACGATACTACATTTGTCTATTTGGTTCTATAAACATCATTTCTGGCATGCAAGTGCATCTGAGAAACAAGTTCCTCGAGTCAATGAAGATCTATGATTATTTTTAGGCCAATAGATTTGCGTCACATTTTATGCGTTTTTTTTTAATCTGCACAAAGCGTGTAATTGAAACGTCCTATGAACGCACCTTTGCAGCATCCAAGAGTAATGTTCGTCATCTCACACAGTAACTTAACCCTGGCGTCCGTACATATGTTGAGGTACTGGTAGTTGTTGTAGATATCTTGCAGACCCTGTCCTAAGCAGTAGTTGGGTATTAAAATAAGGAACACCCATTCAAGTCCCTTTCCAAGAGACTCCGTGTTTAATCCCGGGATTTCCAGTATTATCACAGCCATTACAGTAGCGATACCTGTTCACAAATATCACATAAGATGTTAATATTTCCTATTGGTGGTATTTCATGTTAAGATATTATTCCTTATTGACCCATTCGAGGTGAATACAGGGAATTACCCCATGAACCAGGAAAAAGGGTCCTGTCCCTCCTCTCCATCCAACCAGCCAGGAAGGCGGAACCCCCGCCCCACAGAAGGAATAGGGATTGTGGGTGGGGGCGGGGGGGGGGGACGTGGTCGGTATGACTCCCACTGTGCGATACAAATCTAATATCGCATGGTTTATGGTTTTCATGCAAAAATGATGGCAGTGTATTGTTGTGTAGTGTGACAAATACAATAAAAATCTAAGTTGTATTGGCCAATCTCACAAAAGTTTAAAACATATTACTATTAGGATAAACGTCTTCTCGGTGTCAAAACCCCACCTCCTCCACTCAAATTCCGTATCTTCCTTCTCTACAGATTGTTACACGTCAGTTACCCAACGAACACAGATGAACCAGCCATTTTTAACTTACCCGCTAAAACGTTCAACAGACTCAGCCAAACAAACCCGCTGGCCGGTGTTTTGAACAGAAATGACATGATGTACATGAACGGCAGCATGGACCATCCAAAGAACATGAACAGCAACAGAACATAACCTGCAATACAAATTTAATTCACATCTCAAATAACCTTGTTGTTTTCATTTACCACCTATCCGCATCAAATAGTATTTTGTTAAGAACCGAAAAACCGAATAAAAATTTTAAAGTAGATTCTTTACCCTGTGGATTTTCTAAATATATGAAACAGAAAATCATACCTAGATGGTGATCTACAGTGTATGCGGTGACATCAAATGCTGCAAACACTGCAAGCAGGAGCAGACACGGGATCATGTAGTTAATCATGTCCCACAGCATCGTAGCTCCCCAGAACACACACCAGTTGGCGCCACTGACGAACTGACAGTGTTTTGCTTTCAGTGATCTCTCTCCGATGAGAAACACCACAAAACTACTGGCAAGAAAAGCCATCCCGAACATCACGTTGAAAGAAATTATGAAACCGTTGAAGTCAAAGTTGATTTGATCGTAAATCTGTGCACTAACCGTCTTTGGTAGCGGATCATTGACGGTGTAGATGTCATAGCTACTGTTGACAAAACGTTGCAGTAATGTATTGTCCATGGCATTTAATGTGATGGCAGGCGTGTGGAATGCTTGATCATTGAACATAGCTGTGGCATTTGGTTTCCCATTTATTTCCAAAAATGATGCTGCTACCAAATAGTTGTTCGTGTATGTTCCAAGACTGGCCTCTCCTTCGTTTATTATGTATTTGTTAACAGATGGATCCGAGGCGTAATGACTGTTATTGTTGAGGTATAATCCTTCTACACCACTTTCATAAAACTGCGAGCCGTAGCTACTGGCAAGATCTTGCGTCAGTTGACTTTGGGTTTCATTTTTGCCACTCGTGAATGGAACGTAGTTTTTGCCAAATGGATCCAGGTTGAGCAGTAATGCTGGGGAAGCCTCTGAATTCGGTGACATCTTAATTGTCAGTAACGCCGTAGAAGTGAAAAACAAAGGGACGATCAGTTGAGTCGCGGTTATCAACCAGTTTCGGAAGGTGTGGAGGACCCGCTTGATAAACATGGCGATGAACTGTTGGAAAAGCAAAACCATCCCGGTATTTTTCACGATATTGGCGTTGAAGACTGAAAACAGATGGTACAATGCGTTTATTCAACAAGGAAGTCCTCCTGCGTGAACGCAAGAAGTATACCGCCCGCCGCGTAGCAAGTGCTCGCTCTGCTGTCCTATTCCAGGGGGTTACCCCAACCCTAGCCAGGGGAGGGGGGTGCCCCAACCTGCTCCCCCCTGGTGTGAACAGACTGAAAACATTACCTTCCCTATCCTTCGGATGCGGGCGGTAAATATGCTGTATAACTCCCACAAATTCCCGTGTAATTTCTGCTAAAGTTGATTTTGTCTCTCAAAAGATATTTCATTTGCTTTTTGTAACGTCACAATAGTCAAACTTCTTCCGTCAACTCTTACCACATTACAATTGGTCACAACTTAATTACTAATTACCAATTACGAGTGTAGGTATATTTTCAGGTTTTCTGTCCATCTGTACATAGAGTTGGGAGCGTCCCTATCCTATGATGCACTGGGAATGCATCCCATGATCCCATGATGCACGGGGGCGGGGAAGGACCTACAAGGAAGGAATCCCCCACGCCCCCTCACTCATCTTCTCTCCTACGGGCAGCATGGGGAACAGGGACTGGGAACCGTGGTCGGTACGACTCCTAATGGAAGGCTTACTTGTTAAATTAAAAAATTCTTATGTTAAAATTACAAAACCAAAAAACCAGTTACAAACACAAAGATAACTCACTGGGTTCACTGGTTGCGGATGCATGAATTCCATTCTCCATTGCATGTTCTTTCAAGTTCATATCTTCTCCTTCATCCACCCTACAAAAAGCAATTATATGTAAGTTATTTACATGTTGGTCGTAAGAAACTCAACATAGTGAAAAGGTGCATAACAAACCCAAAGTGGGTTGGTTAATTTATTCATTTTCACTTCAGTAACACTGATAGGCGTTACATTTGAAATTTAAGAAAAACTGATAGAATTTTCAATAGTGTATGACTGAAATATGTATCAGAGAAGTTCTCAACTAAATACAGGGTTGCTAGTCTCCGATCAAGATAAAAATCCCTGTTTTCTCTGTGGTTTACCCGTGTTCTCATTTTTTCCCCAGTATTTTTTTTTTCAGCATTAAAATAACATTTATCTCAACACTACCACTGAGAGATGTACTACTAATAATTATCTCTGAACTACAATTGCAATAATTTCGCAGTTCACCATCTCAAAATTTACTAAAATGTCAAAAGATCGTAGAAGCATCCCTTTACAATACCAGTACATGCCTTAATTTTTAAAACTTCAAAAATTTCCCTGTGTTCAATTAACAAGTTTGTAATATTTTAGGTGAATTTCCTGTGTGGAAAAATGAACATCCAAATTCCCTGTTTTCCCTGTGATAGATAGATATGAAATTTCGATGGAACACGACATTGCTTGTTTTGGATACCAGTGCAGAGAAGTCATGCACCATTGTGGGTTATTAAATCCAGAAAATTGACCATTAAGTTGGAAAGGCTTGCACAGAGCCATACACATCTGCGTGCTGAGGATGCATCAGAGCTGTGATCGCAATTATGTTAATACCTCAGGAAGACTTCTTCCATCGTTGTGACCGACGCTCCGTAACTTGCTACACCAAGCCTCTCCCTGTGGGCCTCAATTTCAGTGAACAGTCCTTCAAATTTGTGGGAAGACTCCTGGGGTAGAATGTACGACAATTCTGCACTAACATTACTCTCGAGTTGCGCCGTGGGAACGTGGGATTGTATTAGCTGCGTTAAGGCCTCTACGTTACACGAAGACTCTTTCACTATGACCATATGGTAGCCGGCACCTGTGAACATACAGCTAAGAATTACACTTCACAAAAAAAAAAAGAATACAAACAAGAATAGAGTATTGGAGAGGACAAGGTAGACACACATAACTATTTTATCATTGTGTGGACAAAACATTAAGTATTTATCACATGAGCCTACCATACTTATTTTTCAAGAATAACGATGAACCACAGCATTTTATGATCCCCTCGGCCATAATTGCTATTCTGTCGCCCAGTACATCTGCTTCATCCATAAAATGTGTAGTTAGAACCATGGTTCTATTAGCCCTCTGGCGTTGTAAAATGTCCCACATCTGTCTGCGAGCATTGGGATCCATACCAGATGTAGGTTCGTCTAGTATCACGATCTACATGGAAAAATAGTGAAGAATGTGACAATATATTTACCATCACAAGTCAAACGATTTTCATCTCGCCAAAGCAATAAATAAACTACCACCTCTTCTAATTTTAAAGTAAATTTTTCATGTTTTGGCGAGACGGGGTCAGTTCATCTTCTACACATCATTTTAACAGAAGAGTCATCAGTCGTATTCACACAAGAATGCGTCACGCCAAAAAGTCAGATTACATATTCCCATTTGAAGGCAAAACAGATTGGCACCAGTTCAATGCCCGGTAACAATGATTTTTAGCTGAAATTAGGAAACATCCCTTGATCTATGATACGATACAACGTTCCATTCCTTCTTTACAAAAATCATTCATCATCAGAAGTGAAATGAGTAAAGAAACACTTTTATATTAGACAAAACCCCGCACAGCATAGGGAAACAAGACACGTGGGTGCACAATCCATTTCTTTCTGGGCGTCTCCCCATCAAAGATGCAAACATGCATTTTGAATTGCTCGGTTAAACACATAAACAATTTTGCGGCGGAGCAGATTAGACACAGTCAGTGTTGTTACCTTAGATCCTCCAACAAGTGCCATGGCGACTGACAATTTCCGCTTCATACCACCAGACAGGGTTTTGGACTGTGCATCCTTCTTGAGAACCAACCCAAGGGCCTCAGTCATCTTGTCCACTTCAAACTTAATCTCGTCACCTTTACAGCCTTTTAGCTATTAGGAAAAGAAAACGTGATCAAACATACAGATTGAACGTGGACGACTTGGGTACATTTTTCGAAGCGAGTTTGTGTTAGTTTTGCTCAGTCTGAATACTTACCTCCGCAAAGAAACGAAGATGTTCGTCGACAGTGAGAGTATCGAACAGTACATCGTGTTGTGGACAGATGCCTAGGCTGCCACGTACGCTCGATATATCCTCTGTGATGTCATAACCGTTCACCACAGCCGTTCCACCCGTTGGAGGATAGAAACCTACAGGAAGTGAGACGCTGAACATTTCAGGTAGTTGGACATTATAGATTTACTTTGCAGCTGCGCTCCTTTCACTCATGTCTTCGAGAATTTCAATCTTCTCGCGTGTGTAAAATATTACCTGTAAGCATGGATATGGTGGTTGTTTTGCCGGCACCATTGTGACCTAACAGCGCCGTGATCTGACCTTCATACATGTTGATAGTTGTTCCTGCGACAGCAACACTGCGATTGAATACCTAGAATAAATGATTCCGGTCACACATCTAGTTGATCAGACCCTTTCGTTGATCGAAATTTTTTAATTTATCAAAAAATCTCCGATACCACGACATCCTTCAAATTTCACCTGACATAATACCAGTTTTATTCCTGAACACTGCGATTGTCAAAGGAATGTCTATTTTTCGATATCAATGTTGCTCATTCCTCTTTAAGGAAAAATAACTGTGTGCTGCAAATAATTACAGCACATTGTGCATCAGCATTCTTTTACACGATCACGGCTCAGATACTTAGGGCGTACACTGTATCACACACTCAATCTGGGTTCCAGTCCAACCAAGCACATAAGTGTACAAGTATGTGGATCAAAAAGGTTTGGCTGCAATGCTAGCCATCAAGGTCAGCAGGAGTTGCACTAGAGGTGAACTTGAGGAATGCATTGCATGCAGACTATGAGTCATGCAAGCAAAGATCCACCATGGCTTTGAAATCCAAGCCAGACATCAATAAAGTCCAAAACAGGCGTATCACAAAAAGGACGTATGTCCTCCAAATTTTTTTCAAACAAGAATGTCTGCCAGCATTGTGTCGTGCCCTATCTGATTCTGTGATATAGCAAGTCAGATAGATAACCAGATACAAAGTTTGATAGTTAAGCAAAATACCTATAGTTAGTTAGCTACACAGGTAAATTTCCAAATAGATAGCTCAATAGCTTGTTTCAATAGACAGAAACTTGAGACGTCGCGACTAAAAATTGGCCTGGGACACTCCCGGGGATGCGCCAATAAAAAGATGTCCAAGTATATTAAAATTATGCACATATCATTTCTGAGCACTATTCATATATCACTGTCATATCAATTACTATAAAGTGTTTCACCATCTTGGATAGAATACTGTTCGTGAGAAACACAACAATTCCTCAGCCCTTTCATCGGGAAATTGAAGTCTCTCATTCTGCACAGCAAACAACATGCAACAAAGTAAGATTTCTAAATGCAAACTAACCTTTCTGAGGTTCTTCATGCGTATTCCAGCCCTCATTCCTATTGGATCCTTCTCAAAGTATTCGGTTTGCTGTGTCTGTGAATTGTTAACCTCCACGTCTTCCTTATTATTTTGCACTGTACCACACCAATAAGATTTCTGCGCAATACAAATAAAATAAATTACTTCCAATGCCTCCAGAATTACGTCCGGAGACAAAACTCCGACAAGAAAATGTCGCATTATCACATGATAACATCACATTCTATTGATGATTTGACTTATGATATTTAAAACTGCCATCATGAAAGGTTCTCCATAATTTAGAACAGTATTATGAATCCATGTTTGTTTGCCACACATTTACATTTTATTATGTGTTTATCTCGATGACATAATACTAACCAGAAAAGGGAAGTACCACCGTTGTGGAACCCCATATTCCCCTGGAAAAACTGCCTCTATGTAAAATGCTATCGTGCAGTACAAAATCGAGTCAACCAGCAACATGATGAGGACCTACATTACAGAATAAGATCTATCAGAAAATAACAGCTCAAAATATTCATCGAATAATATCCTTCATCTAATATTACGGGTAACGCAGAACGAGAGTCAAGGCATGCAAGAATAGTGTTTCCTACTTGCAGCATTGTGAAAGAATCATCCACAGAAGCTCCTTGATTTATATTGCTAAATTGGACACCAGCACCTACATAACAGAAGATCCACACATAAACACTTTCAAAAGCTGGCTGAATCAATGTACATGTTCTGATAATGGAAGATTGGATCAAAATGAAAATGATTAAAATTTTATATTTAACAGTTGTGACTGTATTTAGAGTTGTGACTGTATTATTACTAGATTTAAACCACCTCCCTGACAAGACATTCAGCCGTGTCGTGATTCACAACACAGAGATAACAAACCTGTGCCTTCAAACATGGAGATCACCTGAGCACCAAAAGCCATTGCCATTTGGAAGTCGAGGCACGCCAGAATCTTTGAAAGTTCACTCAGCTCGTAGTAGCGTTGTTGCACAAAGAAGTACGGTATGTATGCGCAGAAAAACAATATACCCCCGGCTGCTGCACCACTGTTAGCTGGAAATTACACCAGTAAAATCGTTTTTACATTTTTTGTACAGGAAACATCTTTTGAACAGCTTTTTAAAAAAAATGGAGGACACAAGTCCTTCTTATGCTTTTTCGCCTGTAGTGATCCTCAGATTCACCTCTGGTGCACCACCTGCTGACTATACAGAAGTCAGCATGGCAGCTGAGCCTTTTCAATCCTTGCAGATCATGCGTCCACAAGCACTGGTGGGAGTTCGAACCTACGACCATGCGTGCCACAGCACAGCGCTGTAAACAATTCGGCAACTCCGGCTCGGCTTCTTTTGAACAGTAAATTAGTAATTGGATTACTTATATAAATACCTCTGGAGAAGAAGACAGAAACGAGGAAACAAAAGCAGATGATGGACACAGAGTAGGTCATCAGGAATATCAACACAATGGCTGGTGAAGAATAATTGATGATTCCACCGTTTTTTCCCACCTGCAAATTATGTTTACTTTTCACAGACTCCTTCAAAATAACTGCTCATCGAACAGTCTCTGTGAATTGTTTTATTACTCCCAATATAACACTATGTTGTGCACAATATTTGGGGCGTGTACAGTGTGCCTATCCAAGATTTCAAGTAAGGTATCCCCTAAATCCGATAATGATGTGAAATTATGTCTTTTTACCTCGAATAACAACTCTTATAGTGTTCAATAAAAAAAATTTCAAACCGTTTGGAGACAGATTTAATTTTCTTACCTTAATACAGAAGAACAGAGTCATAATGGCCACAGCAATGAACAAAAATATTAGGTACTTAACGAACCATGCTAGCCAGTGGAGCCAACTTCCGATACCCATCATTTTCAATGTCTCCTAAAAGGCGAAAGTTCACCAATCTCAATGGATGAATGAATGACTGAATGAATGAATCAATGAATGAATGACTGAATCAATGAATACCTTTATCCGTTTTTCCTTTTCCATCACAATATCTTTGACGATGTGAAGTGCGCAAAATACAAAGCTTAGTAATAGTATAATTGGGTACTGTTGCTGTAGGACGAGCACAAACTTATCATCGTTGTACGGCGGATAAGGAAATCGCTCCACATTTACGTTTACTGCACTTGAGTTGTATTGTGGATAAATATTTTGAATAATGGCTGTATCAATAGCTCGTTGAAGACTCAGGAAGCCTTCACTCATGTAACCTACAACACAGCACAGAGTCACATGAAACCAAACATGCACTCGTACACTCCGAACCGTCTTTCATGTACAATCTGAAAAATTCATATATAAATTGTACATTTTTTTCCAATAATCAACCTAATCGCCATGGTTGGAATTAATATATCAAAACTCCCATCTCCTTTCGGGTTTGATTTTAAAAATAGTCGTTTTTTTCCTCATAGTTTATCGTACAATGTTTTGACAATATTCCAAGGTCCATTTACACTGAATTAAAGCGGATTATGTCGCTTCCAGATGGAAGGAAATCAAACTTGCCGTTCAAATCAAGCATAATAAAGATCAAAGAAAAATTTCGCTTTCGCGTTCCCGCAATGTAAATGGACCCTTAGATGCTACGTGACTGGGTAACTTACCTGGCTTGCCTCCCCAAGTGGAATTAGGTGCTCTGGGTCCAACAACTTGAAAGAAAGGAAACGCCTGATTGGTAGCCCACTCGTTTCCACTGTCGTTTGTACCACCATTCGAATTAGATTCACTGTCCTCTGTCCCATTCCTATTTCTTGGTGTTGAACTAAGTCTAATTTTGTATGTAATATTCAAAGGGAGTTTTGTTGCATTTTTAACAATATTCTCAAAAACAACCCCTCCTAGAACATCACTGTTTTGGTTCGTGTTGAGGCTTTCCATAATGTGATTTACCATCGACGTCTCATCAGGATAACCCACCACAGCTGTAAGAAAAGAAAGTTCTCCTGCGTAAACGCAAGAGGCATACCACCCGCCGCGTAGCAAGTGCTCGCTGTGTTGTCCTATCCCGGGGAGGGGGGGGGGTTACCTGGCTGAGTATCCCCCTGGCTGAGTACCCCCATCCCCACGGCTGAGTACCCTGTACAAGTCAGGCTGGGT
>JBCAUG010102061.1:0-38169 GCA_038406175.1 Haplosyllis leylae | reverse complement strand
ATGACTTAATTTGTAAACTCTTGGTGAAACTCTTGGTGCAACTCGAGATGTCCACTCAGCATTTGGAATGGCTCCTTGTTATTAGACTGAGTACAGACGCTCTTCCTCATTGCACGATATTTTTACAAATCGAGAAAACTAATCTTTTTTTCGAAAATGAAAGCCAGTCAATGGTAACCTTTTCTTGAGAGAATATTTTCAAACCTGACATTTTACCGTTATATCTATTGTCCTTGTTCGTTTTTAGCAGAGCTGTTCCTAACAGCTTTGCTCTTCAAATGAAAAAGAGCTCTGTACACTGGGTCAACTACAAAATACCACAACATACTACGACATGTATACCACAATGTACTACCATAAACTACTACTACACATCATCAGGATGTGGTAACGTGCGAAAAATCCGCCGCTAGGTGTCACGTAAAATATTTTTGTGCAAACATAAAATCTAAGTCAATCTGGGGTTTGAAAATACTTAAGGATACACAAATATTCTCTGAAATAAACAATTTAATTCAAAATAGACACAAAAATATTAGAGCAAAGCAAAGAGTTTTTGAAAAAAATATTAATTATAACTCCTTTAAAGCTACATTTCAAAATCTTGCATCACACATTTCCTGTAATGCATTGGAGTTGCATCTTCAAGGATTTTTGTTTTGTGGCACGCAAATTTAAATGTCTTGAAGCTGCTAAAGCAAGGCAATTATTTCTCTTACACTACTTTAAAATTTGTAAAATATTGCATTTATCATTAGTTATTGTCTTTGTCAACTTGTGTAAACTGATAAACTTACTCTTGGCGATAAATGTATGATGTTTCAAAAAAATTGCATCACATACTTCACACAATATTTCCAACACTTTTGAGAAGTTTCAACAAATTGTGTGACATATGAAAAAGAATAATTCTAATTTACTTATATTATTTTTTGGAATAAAATCCTGAGTATCACAATATTCCTAGAAATATTTCTGAAATATTCTGAAACATTGCTGGAAATATTGCTAAAATATTTCTGAAAATATTGCTGAAATATTTCTGAAAATATTGTCAGAAGTATTTTGAGTATCACAATATTTCTGGAAATATTGCTGAGATCAGAAATAATGCTGAAATCAGAAATATTGCTGAAATAAGAAATATTGCTGAGATCAGAAATATTGCTGAAATCAGAAATATACACAAAATTTTATTCCAAAAATAAATTGCAATTCTTGTTTTTCATATGCCATGCAATTTTTTGAAACTTCTTGTAAGTGTTGAAAATACTGTGTGAAGTACTTCAGACTATTTCTCAGTGACATTTAATATGATATGCAATTTGTTGAAACTTCTCAAAAGTGTTGGCAAGTAATGTAGAGAGAATTAGAAAAAGTGTGCAATAGAAAAGATGAACTTTGAAATAGAATATGAATCCAGAACATAGACTTAAATTGTCACTCTCATACAATGTGTATAATGTTAGTAGGGCATTCTGCAGCAGAGTAGTTAGCAGCTGGTGGTGTGATGTTTACTCCCCTCTGAAAAAAAAACTAGACCTCTTACACAGCAGCCAGAAGTGAAGCCAAACTTTGCCTCTTCATACAATGGCTGCCACTTAGCATTACATATCACAATTTTTCAAACATTTCAAATTTCCTAAAAATGCCTGAAATGAAACTTTACCAATGTAATAGTTTTTCTTGAATGTATTGTAGTCTACCTGAATGAAATTTACAATATTTGTGTGTAAATTTTCACCAAAAAAGTACAAGGAAAGTGTACAGTGAGCAAAGAGGCAAATGGCTTTTTGCCTCTTTGTGCAATGGTGGACAGAGGTACATGTGGCTTCACTTTTGTAAATAGAACACAACATAGAGTAAGAGGTCTCCCTACAAGCAGCAGCTGGTATGTATGTCTATGATCCAGAACGATCTTCACATGACATGTGGTTGAAAATTTTGCCAAATATTTAAAGAATTATTTCTGAAAAAAATTAATGTGCTTACCATTTTCATCAACAGGTACTCCATTTGCCCATCATAAAAAAGATAAGTAGAATTCCAAAGTCTGAATGCAATAAATTGGAAACATTTTTACTTAAAAGTTTAATACATCCATCCTGGATGAGCTTTGAGCCAAAAGTGAAATCACTCTGATCACATGGTCACTAGGAACCCAGAATTTCTAGGACAACAACATTGAAAATAGGAGGTTTCACTTTTGGACAAGAAATGTTTTTCCACAAACTTTTTTCATGAATAATTAGATAATATTTTTATCTAGAGCATAGTGAAGCTATTTTTGTGACTTTCACATTTATTTCATTTTGTTTTAGGTGGTTTAAGTTTACACATAAACCACCTTATAGGATAGCGATTGGCAACTTCTTATGGACAATTTGGGACACTTCCCATTGGAATTTTTTGTCAAATTTGGACTCAGGACACCTTATGACATCTTCTAGGACCCTTTTTAGTCAAATTTGAAATATGTCAATTTTTGGCATCTCCAGGGCCATTTGAAATTTTGGCACAAATGGGTACCTTCACAAAATCAAAGATATCTCAAAAACGGTCCACCAACTCTTCCATATTCAGATTTGATATAAGGCAGGGGAATGAATGGGCTACATGATGGGACCATTTTTGGTGGGGTGTGACACACTTAAGGGGCCACTATGGGCTGTCAAAGTGTACTTTAGTTTTTGGCACATTTGCAACACTTTAAAGGACACATGTATGTCATTGACTTATTTCATCAGGAATCAGTGCATAAGTATGGCCTAGGGTGCTCTACATACCCTGGGTTTGGATTTTTGAATATGTGACTGATTGGCCATTTGCTGGGCCATTAAGTGCTGATTTTTTGACAGTTTTGACATATTGAAAAGTTCACGACTTTTTAGAATGATGGGTATTTGGAATTTTGACCCATAAATTGGCATGAAGGTGTCTATATATGTCATTTGGCCTACCAAGAATTAGTTTTTTGGGGGTGGCAGGTGTCCCAGCTGTGACTGTTTGAGTAATTGGCCATTTTTCAGCTGAAACATAAATCATCTATTTACAGCATGAAGGGTTGATGATAAGGGTTCAATGTCAATTGATAATTTGTAGAGGATCTTAGCTACCAAATGGTAGCTTTTGAGAATTTTTGTGATTAATGGTTTTCTAGTAAATCAAGAGTATGTGAATTTTTTTTGATTGGCTGCTGCTCATCTCATGCATGGGTTGGGAGGTCTAAATCAATATGAATGGTCAATATAATGTTTCTCTAAGGGTATGTAATGTCAAATTGAGAAAAATTTTACCAGGGCACAAACAGGGAATTTTTCTGATAATGTATGGGTTACAGCCTGTAGCATCACACCAATTGAATTAATTTTTTTAAAGGTGGTAAAATTAGATGAAAAAGAATCCCTTGACCCCAAATTGAGTGATTTTTAGTGATTTGGTGAAAATTTCAAAATTATCATGTTTAACATGATTGTGTGGTTCTATCACTCTTTGCTAATTTCTGAAGCCAATTCTTGTCTGATTTTGATGTAACACCACTCATTTTAAAGCTTATAACCTCCTCTACAAGAATATGCAGTAATTTTACCAATAGGGGCCGATAAGGTACCTAAAAACTGCAAAAATGTAACAAAAATCACTGACATTCACACATTTCTGCAATTTTAAAGCAACTTACAGGCCCCTAGTAGCAAGATGACTCCATATTTTTAAAGAAGAGGTCATAAGCTTTGATTTGAGTGGTATTACATCAAAATCAGACAAGAATTACCTTCAGAAATAAGCAAAATGTGAAGCAAACTTCAAATGCTTGTATCTCCGAAACTAGACAAGATATCAAAATTTCAAATACATATTTGAAATCAGCAGAAATTTTACATCAGATAGATTGGTTTTGTAATTTTTATATATTTTTGGGAAAATCAACTTTTGGTAGATCTACATGACTCAGCACTTTTTGCTAATTGTCTGTTTATGACATGAAGGGTCAATGATAGGGGTGCAATGTCAATTGGTGATTTGTAGAGGACCTTTTTTACCTGCTAAAAGACACCTTTTGAGATTTTTTTCTGAATTACAGTTTTCTCATAAATTGAGAAATCGTGAAACTTGTTTGTTTTTTTTGGGTTCACAGCTTCTGGCATCAAGTAACTAATGGGGCAATGGTCATACAGGCAGAATAATGCATAGATCTACATGGTGACAGGTGTGATGGGGCACATTAAATTGACATGAGATTTGCCCATATTTAACATCAATTTTGACATCACACATGCAGGTCATTGAAATTGGTCGATTTTTATTTCTATTGACATTTTGAGAGTTTTTGGTGATCTTCATATGTCATGTCAAAATTGACATCAATATCTGTTAACCCCCTTATGTCAATTTACTTTTTTGTGAACTTCCTGCATAGTAAAGACATCTTTTTGACAATTTGGCCTCTTTTTGACAATTTGACATTTTTTTGACAACTTCACATCTTTTCGATATCTTTTAACTTAAACCACCTCAGCCCGTCACAGGGCTATTTTTATTACTACTGCCACTACCATATCCCCGACTTAATGTCCATTGTCATCGCTACTCCTCTCTCAGTTAATGTGTTTTATTTCAACCAACTGTATGTTCTGATTGTTTGTGTTTTCTTTTTTACAATTTATTCCTGATAACCTTTACTTCTCTTTAAGTTACTTACAAGTTATTTATGTTCTTGCTTGATGGAATCAATAATTAGTTTCACATAAACATCGCAGATGTGGTGAAAGGGATTGCTTAGAAAATGTCGTCAAGAAAGTAGTTCTTCCCAAAGAAATAAACCACAAGGGTCAAGGATTATGGGTGACTCTAAAAAGGATTCACGGGGATCTCAAACAGGTAGGTTTATCTTTCAAAAGAAAAGTGATATTCAATTTGTAGTAAACGCCACTAATCCCAGAATTATTTAAGTAGCGTAACGCAGTATTTGTAATAATTGTATGTACTAACCTGCATGAATTATGAACATGGATAATAGTCCACTTAAGGAGTGTTTACGGAAGCGTTTTTCAGCCTGTTATTCAAAAATGCTGCGTTATTGTTTACCATTGTGCCAATGGTGATAGAGTGAATAACAAACAGAATGGGTCTGCAACCCATTATGCCCCTCAAATGCTGCATTATTTTTTTGTCTGAATAACGGGCTAAAAACGTTACGTATAATCACTCCGTTACGCCGACTATTACAATTGTTATAATTGAACTATTACGAGGACAATTGCATGGATTGCTACAATTTTTTCTATTGAACTAAAGGAAAAGTTTTTCAAAAAGGGAGGGGTTTAGTACCTATTCCTGCATCGAGGATTATGATGATTCCTCAACAGAAAAAATCGTAGTCATTCTCGTAATAGTTTATTGGTGTAGATACACCGTAAATCTCCAGATGCACACTCGCTGACCCTCTGCTTTTTTCTCTGGTGAAAATGTGCACATTTGTAATGAATTCTCATGTCTCATTTTATTACAGTTTTGGGTGGTAAGCACTTTATTGTTCAAAGAATGTCGTCTGTATTGCACGTAGTTTTAATTCTGTTGCCTCTTCTATTTGATCGATAAATTTATATATTTTGTTGTTGAATATAATCCACTGGTGATCTGATAGGTACTGATTCAGTTCTCAAAAAAGTTCAACATTGAAATTAAGGGTTTCCTCAAAGGCATAAATGTTAGTGTCAGTACACACAAAAAAACCACTAATTAGTAAGGAGACATTCTTTTTCTTATTTTACTGCATGTACATATTCATAAATATATAAATCATTTGAAATGTACTAGGGTTATAGTAGGTATCACATTGCTTTCCTTGTTTTCTAATTGCTGGGTTATTGGTAGGTTGGTAAGGACAAATATTGTCAAAGGTAGCAAAAAACAAACAAAAAAAAAACCAATTCATTCCTGTGACATTACTGAATTTGTGATTTAGAAGATATAACAGCTAGTCCAATTTTAAAAATGTATTACGATCCGTCAATCACTTTAAATTTAATCTCACTTTTAATTAAAATAGGTCCAGAAAGAATACCCACACTTAGTAGCTGGTACCACGGCTGTAGCAAGAAAGATGGGGTTTCCTGACGTTATAATGCCTGGTAAAATGATAGACAATTATTCACATGAAAATACGCAGAACATCTTCACTATTCTTCAAATTTGATCAAAAATCAGTAAAAAAAGTAACGATTGGTTCAAATATAAAACTAGATCACAATTGCAAATTGATTTCCAGTTTCACGGATGAAGGTTAAAGATGAACAATTTGTATTGTATTTGTAGGTGACGTTAGAAATGATATTTATGTCACATTACTGCAAGGAGAGTTTAAAAGGGGAGGTAAAACATCCGATAAAAACGTTGAAGTGTCAATGTGCGTGTGTAATGACCAGGGCGACGTCCTTCAGGTACATAATTAAAATCCGTAGCTAAATTGCAAACTGAAGTCACAGTGCAATTTGCGTCCTTTTTGACGTTTGATTATAATTCCATTTTAGGAAGTTATCAGTGAAGGAGCGGGAGGGAACATGTTGGACAACTACAAGTCTGTAGTTTACTATCACGAGGACAAACCACGATGGGCTGAAACCGTGAAGGTCAGTTAGAACTGAAATGAATAGAATTTGATTACTATTTTTACATTGTGGAATATCTAAATGTATGGAAGTTACGTTGGATACATGACGGTTGTACAAAATTCTTTACAGGTTGCTATTCCTATCGACCAGTTTTATGGTTCACATCTCAGGTTCATTTTTAAACACCGATCGTCGAACGATGGTAAGTTGTATTTCGTATTCAAAGATGAAGTATAGTCGAGAGCGAAAATAAAGAGATTAATTTTACATGCGATTCTGATGAGGTCGCTAAAACGATAACAAGTAAGCCGTCGTATTATGGCACATTCGCTGTTGTTCACAATTTATGACCAACATATGGTCTTAATACCTTAACAAATGTCGTCCAGAGACTCACAAAATCTCATCTTAACATGTCGTTCACAGTCCTATTGAAATACTTAGTGTGAACAACAGAGTCTCTTACAATCTAGTACAAAGGCCCCACCACACAAGGAAAGTTGCAATAATTAACAGCTGTGCTAAAAAGGAAGTCTTTGTGTTCTTCTTTTGCAGCAAAAGATCGTGCAGATCGGCCATTTGCGATGTCATTTGTGAAGTTGATGCAAGACAACGGTACAACACTCAGTGACACAATACATGATTTACTAGTCTACAAGGTTAGTACAAGAGTCTCACAGAAATATTAAATGATGTTGCCTTGTGTTTCGAAGTAAAATTATTGTACTGACATAAATATTTATATTCTGCAGATCGACGGAAAGAAATGTGAAACTAGTAGTGTTTACTTAAAGCTGCCTTCAACACGGGTAGAGTTGGAAAACAGAACGCATCAGAACGCACCTCTCAGCAAATATCCTATCACGGGAGGTTGCCTCACTTTAAGTACCAACGACGGTTTTCAGATAACAACACTGGTCTGTTCAACAAAACTTACGCATAATGGTGAGAGTCGTTACATTGCTTTTTTTACACTGATGCCTTACTAAACAAATATTTACAGTTAATTAATTTGAGATCATTAATTAATCTACAGTTGACTTAATGGGCTTGTTAAAGTGGAGAGATAACCCAGCTGGACTTCAGCAGCATCTTCTCTCCTTTATGAGAGTTGATGGAGAAGAGGTCGTCAAGGTAAGTAACACCCTCGGTAAAAAAAAAAAGGTTATTTCATGTCAAACAGTCTCCATTGCTGCTAATTTTTTTTGAACTGAGATTGAAACGAAAAGTAATGATTTTTTACAGTTCCTTCAAGATACTTTGGATGCCTTGTTCAATATACTCATGCAAAATTCCGATTCAGATGTTTACGACAACTTGGTTTTCAATTGCTTGGTGAGAGCTAAGTATTTGCCATTTGAAAAATTTTAAATTTCATTCATTCTAGCGAAAGAGTAATATGTTAATGTGAGAAAGCTGTAATGTGTGGCCTTTGTGTTTCAGGTGTTCATTATTGATTTGATATCAGACCGAAAGTATCATCAATTCAGGCCGGTGTTAGACGTCTATATCAAAGAAAACTTCTCCGCCACGCTTGCCTACAAGTGAGGTTTCTCGTGAAAGCAAGAAGTAATTCACCTGAATAGCCAACAGTAGTAATTTATATAATTTTTGCCAATTGTATGTTAAATTTTATTCATTTACAGTAAGTTGATGGTGGTGCTAAAAGACTATATCGACAAAGTTACAGTCTTAACGACACACAATTTCTTGTTGAAAGCGATGAAGTCTTTAGAATACATCTTCAAATTCATAATTCGTTCCAGGATACTGTTCGCCGCGTGAGTTTAGCATAGGAGCAAAAATATTACATGAAGTTAATTTTGTGAATAGATTGTCTGAAATTCTACGTCTCCTGGAGTGGCACGAGTGAGAAAGATCTTTTCGTCTGCCTTGCAGGTTGAATGACAATCGCGGGAAAGAACAGTTTGAGATTTCACTGAAACAGGTGTTTGTTTCGCTGAACGTGTTAATGCACGAGAACAGTGATTCTAGTCTAGTCATCCAGGGAGCTGCATTGCGCTTTTTCCCAACAACGATCAGTGATGTTATCACTGTTTATGATCCGCAGCAATTCAGGTGATTATTATGAAATGTTCACACGCATGCTCCACATGAACTGAAAGTTTTTCCCCGTGGTTCGAAGATTTTTGTCGCTAAATCTTCCTTTGTATCTCTTACAGCATGATTGTGATAGAATTCATCAACAGTCTTCCACGAGATCGTCTTACCAAGCAAAAAATGCACTGCATAAAGGACATTATCCACAGCTCACTCTTCAAGTTACCTGGTAAACACAGTACTATCTTATTTCGTTCCTACTGTTTTCCACAAGCTGAAGTTAGTGGGAGGATAGAAGGTTTTAACATTCTATTCACATCGCTTTGGAAATAACTCTCGAAAAGTGAATCACGAATAAAGGATTATCAACAATATCACCAATTTTTGATGACTGAAGTCTTAGTGAAGAGTGATCAATATTAATCGTTTTAGCTTCCCGAAAAATATTGCTCCCAGTATTGATGTCACACGTTAAAGCCTTATTGGAACGTCAAGAAGAACAGTGCGCGTGTGTGGACATCTTGTCCGAAATGATGGATCTCTTACATTCTGGAGAAATGGTGAGTTCCGAATTGATTATTATCACTGACAGTGCTCTTAATGTCAGACAATATACACTACTAAGTAGATTAAAATAAAGTGTAATATGTTAGTACAATGTCATTGCAGAACTGTAATGCCGAGGATTTGAACAGCGTAGCTTTGTGGGTTTTGAGAACTGTTATACAGACGATTATACCCATGGACAGACATTCACCACTCATAGTAAGTATCCATTTCATTTACAAGACAATCTATTAACACGTTTCTTTTATTTTTAAACGTAGCTTGAAGAATTAAATACGCTGTAATTCATTTGTCTTTTAACAGGGAAATTGTGTTGCGGTAATGACATCCATTTTGCGGCAGATGTCGGATATCCATTACACCCAGTACATAGACCACTTCCACACATGCATTGACTTAATGGATTTTCTGATGGAGATCCTCATGACTTTTAAGGATCTTGTGAGCAACAACGTCTACCCACCGGACTGGAATGACATGATTATGTTACAAAATAGGTGCATTTTGTATATATTGTTTGTTGTAATAATGTGTGGTCTTAAATTAACTGAAAAAGTAATTGAAGGTCAAATCCGTGTTGTTGCTGTGTTCACATTTAAGAAAATGTACATTATTACGTGTTTGCTTTTTGTATTGTCATAGTGTATTCCTGAAGGCACTGAGACATTTTGCACACACCATTCAAGATCGATTTTCTTCACCATTTGAGATTGAGGTATACGCGCAATTACCAGTCATTGATGAGCTAATGCAGCAGTTGGTGCTTTTCAAAGTTGCATTAGTGTAAGAAAACAAAAATTTCTATCTTAGGTATGGAAGACGTTCTTCCACTGTGCCATATCCTTCCTCATTCAACCCGCGTTACAATTAGAGAATTTCTCGTCTGTTAAGCGACAGAAGATTATATCCAGATATAAAGACATGAGAAGGGAGACAGGGTTCGAGATACGGGCCATGTGGTTTAATCTCGGTACGTACAAGCATGAACTACTGGTGCAGAAACACTTTCTTGGATTGGAAAATAGAAAATAACAAATTTACATGTGTATTTCAGGACATCACAAAACGGAATTCATTCCGGATATAGTGGGACCTGTGCTGGAGATGACGTTGATACCTGAAACAGGTTAAGAGTTTTATGGTGACGTGTTTCGATCTCTTTTGTTCATCGATTTATTGAAGCGAACAATATTGATTGATTTTTTACGTATTACATTGTAGAATTACGAAAAGCAACGATACCTATGTTCTTTGACATGATTCAGTGCGAGTTTATGTCTGTGCCGAAGGGCAGCAACAGAAAATACAACTGCGATTTCCGAAAGGTAAGCATAGAATAAGGAAAATAAAAAACCCGTGAAACTGTGTGTGTCGTGTTTAATTGAAGAATTAATACTGTGTTTCAGTTTGAGAACGAGATTATCACAAAACTGGACTCACTCGTGGAAGAAGGACGAGGTGACGAGCACTACAAGGACTTGTTCCACACCTTGTACGTTTTGGTTGTCAACAGATGTGAATTGATGATATTTTTAGCAAAGTGTCATCTTTTATGCACACATAGAATCAAATAGATTGAGCTTTTCAATTTCCAAATAGGATGTCCAACCTGTTTGAGCAACACTCGATTATGAGGAGAGAAGGCTTGGCATTTGTTGAAACTATCAAAGAGTTACTACAACGTCTGTTGGAGTACAGAGCCATATTAAATGATGAAAGCAAAGACAACAGAATGTCATGTACTGTAAACCTACTGGTGGGCAGAATGTTTCTTTTATTTTAGAACATTTTTTGTGTTCTTCAACAACAGTATTTGGAGACTAATATTCTTTTATGAATTTTTTAAATTATAGAACTTTTACCACGACATCCATCGACAAGAAATGTACATTCGTTATGTACATAAATTGAAAGATCTTCACTTAGAAAGTGACAACTACACAGAGGCAGCTTACACCGTAATGTTGTACGCTAAACTACTCAATGTAAGCCATATCCCATGATAGACACGGTATAAAGATTACGACATTGATGACAACACCGCAGAAAGCATACAAACATTAGTAACGGTGCCAGAATCGTGTACTGAATCTTTAAAGAAACTGTTCTTGCAGTGGTCGGACGAACTCTTACCAAACATACTGAAGAATCCACAGATACCAGAAGCAGAAACCCACCGCGAATTAAAAGAACATCTATATTATGTGATGATTGATTATTTTGATAAAGGAAAGGTGGGGACGATCTTTACTTGTATTTTAAAGTTTTCTTAAAAACAAGAAATGTAGAAATGTACCGCTTAAAAATAAGAAAGAGCTCCCATTTACTACCTTAGCACTGATTAATTTATTGCATGTGTACAGGTGTGGGAGAAAGGCATTGAATTGTGCAAGGAGTTGGCTGAACAGTACGAAACGGAAACGTTTGACTACAGTCAACTGAGTCAAATACTGAAGAAACAGGCCGACTTCTATGATTGCATTCTGAAACAGATGCGACCAGAGCCCGAATATTACAAGGTCGGGTACTATGGACGTGGATTTCCAGGATTTCTACAGGTTTGTACCATGTGGAGCTACTGACAACTTCTCATTTGGAAATCTTGTCTCCGTTCGCTGCAGAGAATTACACTTCATTTGTTGGGAACTCTATGAATGCATTTGTATTGTTTCAGAATAAATCTTTTATCTACAGAGGAAAGGAATATGAAAGAATATCAGACTTCACAGCAAGATTGCAAAACCTTTTTCCAAGTGCACAAGTACTTTATTTTAATTACTACGTTGTTTTTAAAATAGTGTCGTCATATAAGGAATCTTATGTTGAAAAGGAATATCTGCAAATACTCTAAATATCAAACTCGAAGCTAACTTCTGCGTATTATGTTCATGTAAATAAGTCATTCGTTCCGATGGAGTTATTTGTTAGTTTTATATTAACATACCTTTTAAATTTTTAAAGCTTTTGAAGACACTGAATGCACCGGGAGAAGACGTCACACAATGCAGTAATCAGTGTATCCTTTGTTGTTATGTGGATATTTATCTGAGCTCTTTTAATATCTAATTTATAAATGACAGAAAATTTAAACGCTTATTTAGACGACCTTTGATTCCTTAAAATGATGTTCAGATTTACAAATCAATGCAGTTACTCCAATCTTGGAAACAAAGCCGAAATTTGCCAAGAAAAAAGTCCATGATTCAATTCTAAAGTAAGTAATACTTAATGTACAAGATGGAAATTTTTTGTTAATTGTGCTACTGTTTTATTTTGAAAATAATTTTTTATCTTTGCAGGTATTATAAAGTTAATGAAGTGCAGAAATTTACTTTCTCGAAGAAAAAGGACGAGTCACAAAACGATATAACGGTAGGTATAACGACTGGTTTGGAAATCGCTGACGAGAAAGACGCATATATAGCAGAGTGTCCAGCGTTTGTATTTCCTGTATTATGCTATTTATTGAAAAAAAATCCTATATTTTCAGGGTTTTTTCAGAAATAAATCTGATTCTTAAGTTTTGGACAGAAAAATAAAGGTGAAATTGTTTGAAATTCAGCTAATTTAGTGCTGATTTGTTCACAACACCTGTTACAAATTTACACCTTGTACATTATCGAATGAATCATTCCTATCGCTGGACACCCTGTAGTATTTACAGAAGATTGATTAATGTTTTATGCACGCTATCTTTTAAAATTCACAGACAATGTGGTTAGAAAGGACAAACCTGGTGACGTCATACCCGTTACCGGGGATCCTGAGATGGTTTCCAGTTACATCGACTCACACGGTATGTAGCGTTATTTTGTACTCAGAAAATAACGTTCGACAAATGGATTTCTAGCGATTAAACCTTCGTTGAAAATATTAAATATTCCCTTCTTTCATTGTAGCGATTTGCGTATAAAATTAGTGCCTTTTATGTGTTACAGTTTGAAGTAAGCCCACTGGAGAGCGCCATTGAATCGCTGGAAAGTGTAAATCAGAAACTAAAGTCTTTGATAGATCAGCACAGAGCGGAAGCAAATCTGCGTGTTGATCCACTGGGTATGGTGCTTAACGGCGTTGTTGATGCAGCAGTCAATGGAGGAATAGCAAATTACAGGGTAAACGAGCTAGTGCGTGCTAGAAATGGTGGATGGATGTATAGCAACCAAAAAACTTTAAAACTTAAGAGAAAAACAATGTCAAGGGAAATATAATACTTACAAGTATTTCACACGATCCTTTCGCATATTAGGCACAGACTATAATCTGAAAATTTTACTAGTATTTGATTACATTTCCTTGTCCAGCACCTCTTAGTCATCTACTTTAACCCATTTAACAATCCAAAGTTTTCACCGTATTTTGAGGATGGTTCTTGAAAATAGGATTGACCCTTGTCTTGAAATTTGTTGAAGAGTCCTCATACTGAATATCCCAATTTAACAAACGAATGTAAGTAAGGTGGCTTCCACTTTAATCGTAGGTTTTCTACAGTGAAGAATACAGAGCGAGCAATAGTGACGACGAGCATCAGCAATTCATAAGAAAACTGAAGCAGGCAACGACATTGCAGGTACTCAAACCAAACCTTACACAGTTACTATATACTCCAAATCACAGGCCATAAATACCATCAGTTTGCATCGCATGGACTGTTTTCACACACGAATGTCATTTGTCTTGGACAGTAGTTATTCCGTACCTTTTATACATTTTAATTCTGTGTAGTTGGTACTATTGCAAACGGGTCTGGACGTGCATGCAAGAAAAGCGCCTGAAGCCTTGCAACCGTTCCACGCACACATGGAGCAGAGATTCGCTCAGATGAAACAATTTGTTGAGAAGGAATACGGCATAAAGGTAAAAAAATTTTTAATAATTAAGTTTCATGAAATAGTGATATTTTATGTGGCATTTACTCTAGTAAGAGATTTTTGTGATGTAATTGTTTGACTGGATAGTCTGGATCACCAAGGCTGATACCAGTGGTTACAATGACAGAAATATTTTTATGTTCCAGATAACCGAGGACATAAGGAGGCGCCTGGCTCTCGGAGGAACTTCTGTAAAACGGATACAGACCATGCCCGCCAGCAGGCTATCACAATCTAGTCTCAGCAGCACGAATTCTGAGTAAGTAGCCCTTTATTATGTAGCTAACCACATTTATGTGCAAATTACTTTTTTGTGTACCAAATGTTATGTGTACAACAATTTTGATGAAAAAGTGACTGACGTTAACCAATACTATTTAGTATTCAGTATTTCTTATAATTAACAGGCGCTTTGTTCTTGCAACGCAGTTAACACAGGTCAATATGTAAAATATTTTCGTAAGATGAAAAAATTGTCCATAACTATGTATTTAAAGTAATTTGAGTCACAAAAGAATGATTAAAATGTTTTAATTGGCAATTGGAGGTTCACTTTTTCACAATTGTAAAGACCTGTGGTATCAGTTGGTGCTCAGTAAATTTGTTTCAAGTTTCACTGCTCCCGTAAATTACAATGTCAAAATTTGCGTGTTAATGCAAGAAGTGTGATGTTTCGTCATAAATGGCCAGGGATGTAAGAACGCATAATTTTACACACAATAAATATTTTTCTAGACTCAAAAGGTCGACAAATGTTTGGAGAAGGTAATGTATAAATGACGAGGAGTGAGCTTGAGTCTTGTCCCTTCCACTCGATGCGCAACGGTAGCATTTTGTCACAAGGGCATGTGTTTGTTATTGGGTTTCTCCCTTATTGAGAACTTTGTTCATGCGGTGATCAGTCATTCTTCGGTATCAAAACTGTTAGAGAAGATGCTTCGCTTCTGGAAATGGTTTCCTTCAGAGTACAACTTGGTTTAACTATTGTCAATGAAGTGACAAAATGCTTATGGACAGAAAATTAGTTAGTGACACTGATTCCCACTACAGGTGTAATAAATAACGGCAAATATATAATTTACTCTTTCCTGTCTTGTTGATTGAAGTATTACAGGTCTAAGGAAAATTTTCAATTCGATTAAGATAGTAAACTAAGATTGGATTACTTGGTGAGATATTTTAATGCAGATAATTTGACATGACATGCAGAAAACGATATAAATTTATCTGTGTAGATATATCTTAAAATTGCAAGACTAAAGTTCGCATATCTTTTTCAGATCGAGTTTCGTGAGCCCAGCGGGACGTGTAGCACAGTCAATGCATGTGGGCTCAAATAACTCTCTGGCACCTGCTACGCCCAATCACCGGGACCCATCGCCTACCAAAAGCAACAAGGAAACTCCCGGTATTAATAGTTTTACATGATTTAAATACCGGTATACTACATATAAAATTCTTTTTGCATGTTTTCTAAATTTTCTTTTGTGCACACGCGTTAACTGCAAAACCGAAACCTTGACACTAGAGTTTACTTTTTCAGGCAAGACACCTCGAGAATCACCCAGTAAAACAGTTTTTGGCAGAATGAGAAGTAACACATCTCCAAGGCCCCCTGAGCTGACAACCCAAAGTGAAGTGAAGGAAAACAGTCATAGTACTAGCAGCAGTACTCTCTCACTAGGAAGAAGATCTTCGCATGGCAGCATGGTCATTGAACTTAGTGAACAGGTGATTGTAAGAAGTAACCTTTTGTGTTAAGTAAGGGTAAATTTAGGTATAATTTTACATAAAACTGGTAGCAGTTTAAGCGAATTTATTGGCTTGCAGATCACCCCGGCTCGACCATTAAGACCGGAAAGTAATCGACGCAGTCGACCATTAAGTGGAACCTTCAGTAGACAACTGTCCCTGCCAAGTAGCCGAACTATAGACATTGATGATACAGGTTTGTTAAATTAAATTAGCGAAAGGCTCACAATTGTAATATTAGTTTGATAAAGACAAAGACAGAGGCTTATAATGGACCAAATCTTCCATTACAGAGACAGCGGGAAGTACCCCCGAAGATGAGGAACCTCCACCACCTTTACCGGAAAAGCATGTGTACGCTGACTACTCCAATATTTTCGGCAACGACGATGCGCCCTTTGTTCCAGAAAGAGCAAATACACTACCCAGAAGTCTCACCCACAAAGAAAAGGTAGATTTCTATAATATCTGCAATACTGGATAGTTTAATGATTTTAATTGTACTACCTACCATGTGCTTTGCAAGATACCCTTTTGTACGTTTGACCATGTCATCCTGCAGTCTCATAGAGCGCAAGCACATTAAACGCCACAGTAAACACTAACCAATTTTTTTTGGGAAATACATTTTATTACAACTTTCGATAACTTTTTTTCAAAATATGCTCAGTGGGATTTTGCGAATGATGATGAGGTAAGTTTCAGTGTTGTGTGGTTCTCTTCATTAGACCTAATTTTCTCTTTCCAATGTTGTGCAGAGCAAGAGAGAAAAGGGCAGTAGTGTTTCTGTTGTGTTGATTTCCCTCCTGTGATAGTTAGATTTTGTGTCGTCGGTTACGTTGTTTTATGTTTTATTTTCGTTCATGTAGCAAGTATTGTGGATTGTAATCTCACTCTAGAGAATGAGATACTCTGCAATACCGTGGGAATCAGTTGGTCGAAATGGTATTGTAATTAGTGTATCTTGTAGCACAAATAGAAGGTTTGTGTTGAGATGTAGAAAGAGACGGACAGAAAGTTGCGACACTAACAGGCTTCATGATTAACAGGTTTCGGTGTTTGTAAACATTGGTGACTTGTTCACAGTAATAAACATTTGAATTGGAAATAATATTTCCAAATATTTTCATAAAATACAGTGCTATCTGGAAACAGTTTGCCCAAATTTCGGTGCAAGAAACTCGAATGGGACAGTCTAAACCAGTCAAAATATTTTGAAACGCTTTCTCACATTTAAAAGTATTTAAAGTGTAAGGAGATGTTAGTGTAAATCCAATATACACATTATTCGAGAGTTAAATATCTTTGGCATCTTTGCAGCCGCAACCACCGTTACCAGTCAACAACAGCCTAGGAGAACCACCACCTCCACCTCCAAAGAAAACGTTGTCCAGACATCATGAGCTTTAGTAATATGGTCTTAGAAATTGTGACTATTACCCCACATTGTCTGTAAGCCCTCAACAGATTACTTGATACAATGCTATCTTTTTCTATGTTAAATAAATATTTATGATGTTTTTGAGAACACAATTCTAAAGATAATTATACTGAGAACTTTTGTACCACAAATGCACTAATGTCCTCACACTGATTGTGATATGCCAAAACTTCCAGTAAACATGTGATTAAGCAATAGTAAGTGAAGCATAACACTCTTAATTGATATATGATTATCATTCTAAACCATGGAAGAATCGTGATGAGCTGTACAACGGGCGTGCTACACAAAATCATAAAATATATTTTGCTCATGTAATATCAGACTACGAAGTAAACGAGCAACATTACAAAAGCAAAACAGAAAAACGTGCAGTCACTAAAATTGTAGAAAACTTGTCTTTCACTCTCAGTCCCTATAATGTTGTTGATATGTGAAAAGAGACAACAGCTACCTACCTCAAGTGGCTAATTCATGATAAATGATTATTATTAGATTAACAGAAGAGTAGGTGTCGAGCAATTACATTTGTTTTTCAACAATTATGTCGTAAACGTAACAGTGGGTTAGTGTCGCAATGTGTTGAGCTTCTGGCAAATTGCTATTTGATATCGTTTACGTCATACCCACAAAACACACGCATTGTGACAAGATTTTAGTCTGTTTATCCCATCACACGGTGACTTTTAAAACCGTGTGCAACTTTTCTTGAGGATTGATTACCTTTTCTGTATTTGCGCGTAACGATTTGAAGAATTTGATTGTATATTTACAAATACTGTATATGCTGAAAAATGGTGCTGAAATAGATTGAGACATCCATATTTTTGTCATTGTGACTGCTTTTTAAAAAAATCGAACAGTTCTTGTTTCACGGAGTCCCCCCCCCCCCATTGTACCGTCAATAGTGATCAGCAAATATTCTTGTAAATGATAGAAACATAAATTATTATTTGGAGTGTATATAGCTATTTTATTGATCAAAACATTTTTTTAAAAATATTCATTTGCATAAAATGGCAAAGACATGACATTTGAATGTAAAAGTAGACACTATTGTGCGGCAATGAAAGTGCGCCAAAGATATGTATCTCAATTTTTTTATGATTGTGAATATTCTATTAAGAAAATGCATGAAATATGGTTGCACGAAGCACCACAACAATACGCCAATATCAGAATTCACTGTGGAGATTCTTTCAGAAAAGAATATCTTATCGGAAACTAAATTTTTCATCAGGAAAGCTTTTCCAAGTTTGTATCAGAATACAAATTAACCTCGACCGCCACAGATACAGCTTTTATGTCAAACGCCACCAGTTGCTTGTTCACGGAAAATAATTCAGCCAGCTGGCTGTACTGTAAAATCTGCTGCGTGAGGTAGCTGTTGCATTTGAACTAGTGAAAACGGCTCCAGTGGTTTGCAAAATATATTAAGTGTAATTAAGTGAAAAGGCAGACCATTTCACTATTCCTTTTCAATTTGTACGAAATCGATTGGTGCTTTTTGAGGTTTTATTAAAATTATTCAGTTTCATCTTGCATGTTGTGCTTGAATAAAGCTTTGTAATTTTTAAAGTGGTGCTGAGTAAGAAATCGATGTGAAACAAAAGTTGGTAATGTACGTCTTATAAATGGGGCATTGACTTATTGGGTCTTCCGAATACAATAAATGAAGCCTCTTGATATATGTATTTTGAGTATTGTTGGTGTTGTGTACTTGAGTTCGCATAAAAAAATATTTTGTACAACCATTGCACGGAAAGAAACTCAAGTATTCAATGTTTATGCAATGCTAGATCAATGCTGTTAATTTTGTAAAGTTTTAAAGGTTTTTTAGAAACTAATTGTTTTAAATTTTTCATCATCTTTGTTAATAAAAATGAAATAAGACACTATGCTCTTTTATCATTATAAAAATACCTCCAGGACATGTTCACAAATTATTAAATGGCGGAAAAAACGTTTGCGTAGGCTGAGAGAAGGAATACAGGTGAAGTAACGGGAAGAATATAATTAATTCATAAAATAACAGCTTTACAGACAGACATCTCTAGTCGTGATACGAAACTAAATATGCCACCTACAGTTTCTGTTTAGAAATGTTTTTAATAAGTGTGACAGTGAACGATAAATGCGGTGTAATATAACCGAACACTTGGAAAAGCCTTTCATGAATTGCGCGTCTCAACTCTTGATCCAATCTATCAAAAGCTGCTACATGAATAACACTTCTTATTCACCTTAATAAAGGGCTGTACCAAAGCAAACTTTAGGCCAAGGGTTTTTAGTCGACGTCAACGTGAATCCCACTCATATTTTCTATCAGAAAATTGATACATTAAAAATATGAAACTAGAATAGGAAAAGAAAAACTTTTTGATGGAGCTCGTCACGTTTTTATGAAGCTTGATATCTACGGAGTTGTATAATGTTCAGTTGCGACCGTTGCTGTCAAAAAGAAACTTAAATATATAACGTATTAACATTGTATTTTTTATTATTTGGATTGAAATGGTATATATTTATACTATTCACTACATAAATTAAACGTTCTCTGTGTGATATTAATACTTCCTGGTGCCGCAACTCGACACATTAAAATTTTTTGAAATCCAGTTGATGCCAGGAATTATTGTGGCGTGGCCTAATGTAATCAATAAATCAACAACTAGTTTGATCTCTGTTTCTCGCTCTTTAACTAGATACCCGCAGGTAGTTGCCAAGCTGAACAACACTTCTGTTGCTCCTTAATAATCTGACTATTTCTCAAGAATAGTAAGAGAACTTCATAGTTTTTTTCCTTCTGGAGTAGAAAATGTCCATGGAGGGATTGAGGGAAGGATCCCATGTTCCCGGGTAAGAATTTTGTGTTTGCCGTAATCTGTACAAACATCTTGTAAGGGATGCAAAAACTGTTTGAATTTCGAAGGCTGACTAATTCAAAATTCAAAAATAACTTTCAGCACCAAAACTTTATCAAAAATATCAACCTTTGAAATGTAATGCTTTCAAAATACAAAATAAATAATATCAATGTAGTGGTAAATTAAGGTTTCTTAAATCAATGGCATTTACTATTTAACTGAAGACCACTTTGCTTAACATTTTCGTAGCTTAAAGCAAAACAATTTATCTCGGTTATTTTAGCTCAACCTGACAAATTTAAAACGTATCGAATTAAACTGAGTTTCGTGTCGAATGAGACGAAAAGCCGTGAAGCACTTGAAAGTATCCATGCAGGGATTTAATTAAATGAAATCTTATCAATAATGCACAGTGTGAATAGTTTTAATCTCGCTGCACACAAGAACTTCCACAACAGGCGGATCAGCTTGAACAAAAAGCTTTTGCTTTCTGTCACAACATTTATATTTCAAATCTTTCTTATCCTTAAGGCAAACTAATTGAGTGGCTAAATCTCTTCAGCAGATTAATCCGACAGGTCATGGGTCGATACGCCAAATATCAATGAACATATCTGTAAATAATACAATAATGACCTATTGCGGTGTCGAAAGTCCTAATGGAGTAATAATAATTTAATAATAATGACATTAATCAATTTTGTAGATATCAGGGTTACTGTCCGGGAATCAAGTACAGAATAGGACAAAGATATGGACAAGATACGTATGACTTGGCACAGGTACGTTTGCCTGCTGTGTCACCAAAATGTTGTTTAGTGCTTGATTTATTCTCAACTACTAATGGCAAATTACACAGGTGCATTCCCATTCCAATCCTGATACCAATACCAATCCCTGTATCATGCAGAAATTTTTACAATGATTCAGATTCACATCCCAATACTAATATTGCTCCCTTTGGTTCCATGTCCTGAATGAAGCTTCAAATGTTACACATACTTGTTTTGATCTTTAATAATAGATGTAATGTTGCAAGAAAATAATTAAGATGGAACTTTTGGAAACAATGAACCTTCCATTGAACACACTTCAGGGAAGATCATGCCAAGAAAAACATCTGAGCAGCAATTGGCCAACAAGGGCAAAAGAAAAGCTAGAGATGAGATCATAATCAGACAAAAACTATTTTATGGAAAAGGTAATTCAGACCATTTGAACACTGGCATGAAAACCATTGTAATGAGTAAATTTACTATTCAATTTCGACAGATAAATAACACTTTATTTAATGTTGTAAACATTTATGAACTGTAAAAGCAGTTGAAATGAATGCAAATTGCTTTATTGGGACAGATATTTGTCCCAAAAATAGGTACAGTAACCATTAGGGATCAGGATCTGGATGGGAATCAGGATCTGTCTCTGTGCAATGTGAAAAGTTTCTGCACAGCCCTCAGGTGAACATAGCCAGATCACAGTAAACGAAGTCGGGTGCAATCCGTCACGTCTGAAGAGGTTTGGATGCAAAACCTCTGGAATTTCTTATCTAAGGGCCTATTCAGACCAAGCAATCACCTGACTATTATTTATAACTACATTCCAAGAAGTTAATTGTAAATATTACAGTATTTCCTGTACACTTTAAAATATACAAAAAGAATTGCTCATAAACGCCCATATTAAGACTTTAGACATAATTTACTGATCTTCATGCAAAATGCCGAATTTATTGAATTTCCTACGGTGTGGAAAGGCGTGGATAACCGATCACACAGAGAAACTTTCATTCAATTCAAATTGATTTAAACAGTATTAAAAACATAATAATTTGTGGTATTTATTGCTGCCGCCAGGAGAAAAAGAGTTCTGGGGTGCAAGGGGGGTTAACGACGTATTACGCTAGGCCTGATTACAGTGAAAAACTTCCAGACGCAACAGGAGACAACAAATACACAAAAAATATGGTACCAGGCTACACAGGTAAGTGTTGTCTAATGTTTCACTAAGCGTGATCAGGAAAAGAATAAATTTTTCATCACGTGGATTAAGGACTGATTTAAACCGAGCGAATTGGCTTTTACAAACTAGACGAAATTGGCATCAGAGGCTTTACTGCTTGAAAACAAAAAACGTTGCAACAACAAAATGTTACCTTTAGTGAGGATTGAACCCAGGACCGTTGCCATTCATATCTGATGCCTTCCTGACAGAACTAACTTGGCATTTGCTTGAAAGTGTGAGACTTTACGATCCTATTTTGTCTTGTTCCACTGACTTTAGCTAAATCATCTTTGTCCAAGATCCAGGCACAAAAACAAAATACAGTTTAAAGACCACCCAATTAGCAAATATAGATGTCCCAGGTTTAATCCTCAGCAGAGGTGATATTTTCTTGCTGATTTGTTTTGTTTTTACGTAGAAAATCCTCTGTTGCCAATATTACCAATTTTGCGTGCTTAAGAAAGACCCAAATGAACTCAAGTGACTTGAGTAGGATAGTACCTAACATCATAGAAAATTATGGGATGCGGCTTCGTGTCCCACTTCCTAGCCTGGTGGAATGTGTGCATTATAATCTTTCATATACAATTTTATTCAGCTGATTTTTAGGTCACAATGTTGACCTCGTGTTTTGTTAAAGGTGTATCATTCAGGCCCAAATTAATATTGCTAAATTGAAATTCAACCAATGAGTCAACTCCACGTACAGGTTGGTCCCGGTTAATTCGGACACAGTTAATCCGAAGTTCCACTTAATTCAAACTTTTTTCTAAATCTTTTCAAGGTTGGAATGTACTGTTAATTCAAACATGGTTAGTTTGAAGTTCCACTTAATTCAAACCATTTCAAGCCTACCTTAAATCAAAATGATTGTAATTTGAAGTTTTAAGGAAAGTTAATTTGATGTTTGGTGTAATTCAAAGGGTTAAATCGAAGTACAGGTTGGGCATGGTTAATTCAAAGTTCCACATAATAAATTTTTTTTGCTACCACACACTCTCTTATCATTTAATGTAAAAATGCACTGTTAGTTCACATTCCACCTATTTTGAAAGAAAACCTTGCCTGATGAATCAGTTTGAATTAACCATGTCCAACCTGTATGTGTTTATTTAAAAACTTTGAATTAGAATATATAATGTAAATCTCAAAGCCACTACAAAGCATTCTTTCATGTAGATAGTGTTCTTTCATGTAGTTTGTTCATTCTGTTGACACTCAAGATATGCAACAAATAAAGCCAATTTAAATGAATGTACACTGTATTTGTTTACTTTCTATTTGGTGCAATGCTGCAGAGTTCTTAGCTGCCAGTGGCCCCTTGCCTTGGTCATCCCATTCAAAACAATGTATGTGTTACTCTTAACTCTCACAACATAAGAACAAAGAAATGGCCATAACTTCCATCTGATTTTCAATCTGCTTGCACTGTTGGAATTGTCTCAGTCTGCTCTATTCATTTCTGTTGACTCTTATGACATTACACACACATATATGTATTTATTTGAACCAATTTTCATGACTCTCATGACATTATACATAAATATATGTTCAATGTTGTAACAGTTGCAATAAATAAATAGAGGAGACTAAGACAATTCCAACAGCTCAAGCAGATTGAAAATTGGACCATTATTAAGGAAGTTATGGCCATTTGTTTGTTCTGATATCATGAATGTTGAGAAAGAAAGGCCCTTTGAAATTGCCCCAGTTACATATTACTTTGAAAAGGCATGTCATAAGAGTCAATTGATAAACAGATTCTTTGAAGTAATGTAATTGAATGTATGTCACAAGATTCAACAGAACCATGAAAATACATGAAAGGATGCTACTACATAAAAGAATGGTATCTTGTAATTCAAAGTAGGTCAGAGTCTAATTCAAAGTGTTAAATCAAAGGAAGCCACAATTTGACCTAAGTTCTAATTCAAAGTTTTAAATTGAAGTAAATCCTAATTGGAGGTTTATTGAAAGTTTGAACTGAAGCACATAGTTTAGTTTCAATTTCCACTTAATTTGAAGGAAAATCTTGCTGGTAAAATGCTTTGAATTAACCTGAACCAATCTGTACCACCAAAATCTCTCAAAGAAATGTCCAGACATATGACGAAATAGGCACATAGTGAAACAAAACCCAATTGTTCTCACACAGTACATTATTTGGTTATTTGTATCATTATAATTTAATTTATTTGTGTAAGAAAAAAGAATTTAAGTATGAAATCATAATAACAATGTGATGAGGGAATTTAGTTGTAAATGTTGTTTGGCAAAACACAGAAAATCAATCCACACAATGATAAATTTGAAATTGCCATATCTATTTTAGTTAGATTTTATATCTTTGCAAACAAATTATGCTAAAAAGACTCTCTACTTCAAAAATGTTCAGTGCTGAGTTTACAAAGTAAACACTGACAAGGGGCTCATCAGGATAATGTTTAAGGTAATATTCAAGTAGCTATGAAGTTGCATCATATTCCCAACGTTTTATTGGCATTTCAAGTAAAAATATTCTGAGTAAAATTATTTTTAGAGCACTTTAAAGTTAACACTACAGACGCATTTCCTTTGTATTGTTTGTAGTTATTAAAAGTGCTATTTAGGCCATAACCATACAAAAAGTATTTTCTTCCTTCAAAATACTGAAAATTAAGATTTACGGGAGACAACAGAATTTGAATCTTTTCCCTCAGTGATAACCAATTGAACCTTGTACTTTGATGTGACCGTTGACACAGCCTAAAGATCAATTTTGATATTGCAATTCCTACAAAAACATGGTCTGAGACTTATTGCTTTAAGATTTCATTTATATTCGTTACAACTATTGCATTGTCTTTCTCCCTGCATCCCAAATGAAGGTCCACAAAATTGTAAACAATCTCCCAAGCAAGTATCAAAATTCAGCCATCAATTATTCACTCACAAAGTAAAAGAAATGGCAACCAGTTCACAGAAAGGTCCTTGCATGAGATAACTTTTCATTGGTACATGAGAAGAGTCATGAACATAAGTGAACAAAAATGTTCTGAAGGGAATAAAAACATTATTCCGGTGACAGAACCATTTCAGTCCTTTCCTTGCAAACAGTTGCAATTTCTTTTACTTTGGGAGCGAAGAATTAATTTTTATCATCATTATAAGTTTAATCATGATGAATGCACGCAGTAAACTTGTCAATTGGCCAGGGAAAGTAGGTCCATGAAGTGCCAAATGAATGGGTCCACCTAGTGGATAGCTTCTGCTGTCCCACGCATTTTGTAACTCTTGTGACAGCATTTTGTGTTCATAGTAATCAGCGATGCTAAAATGTAGAAAATTATTTTCATTCAACTCTTTCAGAACAGATTATGTTGTTAACAATTTCAATTCCACACTGAATCTTCATCCTTTTTAATATTTTAGGCTACATACCAAGAATGACATTTAAATTTGGCGGAACGTACAAAGATTCCTGTGATATGAGCATTAGTGAACACTTGCAGAATTATGAAAAACAGACAAACAGACAACGTGATTTGAAACAATCAGCACAAGGATTTCCGAGGTTCCACGCTGTAAAGCAAGATAATAAAGTTAGAGATCAACTCAATACGTATCGGGACGGACATGAAGGGCGATCCACCATGATAGGTAATGAACCGGACTAAACGGAGCGAAAGTATTCACTGGCGGCTCGTGGTTTCAAAGAAGCTTAGAAATCAATGTCCGAGGCGCTAGGTTTGTTTTCTAGACCTATCAGAACGAGGGACTAAAATTATTGACAGTTTACATCAGATTAGCACTGTCAGTTATTCTAGGAAATAGCACAGCTTGGAAATTGATTTTTGAGTCACTTGAATGTTGTTGAAAAGTTGCATGCGAAAACCTCAATGTGAACAAGAAGGTTACTCATTGTCGAGTCACCAACAAAATATATCCATTTCACGTCACCACGAAGGAACATATAATTTGAGATATTTAATAAATGATAATTTAATATATGTACAATTTAACGTATTGTGAAACCACAGTATATAAGGTCTCGAATTTACGAACTTTAAAATGTGCTTACAACTTTAAAACTTTAACACTCGAGTTTTTCACGAACATACAGAATTGACAAAGTGACAATATTGGCATCAAAAGCTTTACTACATGAAAATAAAAAATCCTGCAGCAAAATGTTACCCCAGAGGGCATTGAATACAGGAGCTCAGCCATTTGGATCTGATGCTCTCATCTCTAAACTTCTAAGGCAAGTGCTACTTGGGATATTCTTAAATTGTCTTTTGTTCCTGCACCACTTGGACTTAGATCACTTAGTGAGAACCAATAGAGCATGATCACATAGAGATCTTAGCTCTCACAAGTAACACATGCCTCAATGGGAGGAGAACATTAAATCCAAATGGCTGAGGTCCTGAGTTCAATGCTCACTGGGGTAACATTTTGTAGCTGGATTTTTTTGTTTTCATGTAGTAAAGCCTTTGATGCCAATATTGCCATTTTTGACAATTCTGTGTGTTCGTGAAAAACTCTACTAAGATGACCATTACGAAATTGTAATAAACTGAACAATTTTCATTGTGGATTTAAACAAATCTTTGCACTTTTTTTCCAGTTTAGGTGTAGTTATTCCCCTTACGTTTTAACAACTGTTTTTTCTCCGCAGAATTAGTTTCAAGGAATTTTTCATGGTGGGTAGGAAAAGCGAATTGAATGACACATTTTTCTATGTTCAGATGATAGAAAAGGTCTGACAGAGCCACCTGTCCCCGGTTACACAGGTTTTGTGCCCAAGATTTACTGCACCGAGCTTGGCCTGGGTTGCAGGTATCATCAGATGTCCAAGAACGGCCTCGAGTCTTTCAAACGAGAACTGGATCTGCGTGCCGCACTCAAACGAGAACCAATTTCCTTGGATCAGTAAGTGTCTCATGATAAATGTTTAATTACAGTCAATGCTATTTCTTATGCGTTCCTTCATTCAATGCGTCATTACGCCTTTGTCACGAAATTAAAGAAGATAAAAAGACATCGCTTGTGCAGAGGTTAAATTATTATGATGTAGCAAGAAAAAGTATGATTAATTACATTGTAAGTGGAGAAAAATTGGTGCGAAGCATTACCAATTATCACAGTCGAGTAAGGCAATTATTCCTGCTTACTCCTTTCAGGCAAAATTTAATTAAAGCAGCGACAGGGTAAAGTTAGTTTGTATTGGACGTACTTAGTTCTCCAATCCTCTCTTCTTGGCTACTTGTTCCTGACAATATAATTGCGCACGATAACTTTCTTGTCATTCTAATTCTTATCCTGCCACTCAAAATGGCTCAAAATAGTCTCTCTGTCGCAAGTACACTTTTAGGTGATATTTTCTTCTTGTATCTCAAATTTAAACATATTCGTGGGAAAAAATATTCCGACAGTGCTGACTTCCGCTGTCTTCTTTCTTGCGGAGTATATCAATTCATTGCGTTATTTGACATTTTATAGGCCTATGAACTGATTTTTTTCAAAGCTGCTTGTAATTCTCATCATATTGTATGGTGTTTCAGTGGTAGAATAGAATCATGACATTTTCTTTGACAAAAGGTACTAATTTAGTAGATCTAAGAAATCAGTTTTATTTATCCAGATGTTTTGAATTGAGTGAATCCTTTTTATTAACCTAATGGAGAAAATAGTTTAATGAAATCGTTTACAACATTCTTCAGTCCTCTGATTCTTTTTTATTTTTCAAAAAGACCGGATACGGATTTCTGCTTTCTTCGAAATATTGTAGTATTTTGTGACACCGTTAATTCTCTCCTTGAAATTTGTTTAGAATGCCAGAGGGACAACCTGTAAACAGGCGATTGTATTCTCCAAGTGGAATGATACCAAAATACACTGGATACATTCCTCGTAAGTAAATTTTAGTCGAATTTCTAACTCCCCCTGGAGCCTGCAAATGAATGATAGACGTACATGTGAAAGTAAATCAGTATGTTATTTTCAAACAAGGATAAAAAAGCTTTTCTGAAAGGATGAAGTAAACTAAGCTAGATTTCAGCTCTTTTTCACTTATGACTGATAATCTGTGACAGAGGCAACTTTCTAAACAAATGATATGAGTGACAAAAATGCATGAGATAAAAATCATTAAAAATTCTACGTCTTTGTTTCTCTTCTCTCGGCTCCCTCTCTCTGTTTCTCATCCTTACTTGTATCACAGACGATAAAACATACAGACGGAGCAGTGCCTATATATATATATGAGCCTGTCTGCCAGTAATTTTGCAGTGCCACTCAACTAGTGGCAGTGAGACTCAACTACAAATCAGTCACAAAGTCATGTATATTTACTGATCACTTCTTTCAAAATATTTTACATTTTGGCACAATATAAAAACTTTTATTAATTTCAGATCAATTATTCTTCTGCCTAACATTCCCTAAATGTAATTTAGACATTTGTACTGTGTTATTTTTTAAGTGCTCTAGATAACACAATATTTTTTTTTGTAATTAAATGTTTTTTTATTGTGTAATATTACACATATCTTTTTCTGTGGGGGATGTTTGGTGCTGTTGTTATTTTGTTAGTAATTCATTAGTATCTTATTCACACTTTGAGTCGGTTAACAATTATAATATTGTTTTTTTTTAGCTAGAAGAAGACAATTTTCTAGTACATATTTTTCCATTTTTGATGGAATCCTTTAACTTGGTTTTTTTCGTACGCTGTTGACTTGGTACCATTTACTCATTTTTTCTAGAAACCTTGCATATGTCGGAATTTTGCCGAAACATTTTGATGCATATATATGTTGCTTCATTACAATAATCATGAAATTAATCATGTCTCTATTTTTGCCCTTATAGTTATTAAGCATTATTATCTCGAGTGTAAAATTAACATTAGTGTGAAAGAAATATTTGATCCACTTTGCTAGCAATTTTCTTATTTTATCACAGTTAGCTAATAGATGTATGGCAGTTTCGTCCTGTTTTGTTCAAAAAGTGCAGAGTGGGGTATCTATTTGTTTCCAGTAGTATCTTTTGGTATTAGTTGTTAATAGTAAGGATACGGTACTGCAGGTTGCGTAATTTTGTTGGTTTGATCGCTTTTAAAAAAGTGGGGTAAATTTCATAGAATGATTTTCTGTTCATACTTGTGGATATATTCGTATTCCACAGAGTTACTAACGCATCAGATGGTGGATATACTCTTTCTATAAGTTGCCAATAAATAAATCTGGTGGGCTGTTTAATTTTGTTGATTTCATTTACTTTCAAGTCTACATCCAATTCCCTTTCAAGCAAATTATGAGTGATATCATATTTCCATATTCTGGGTATGGCTGCACATATTCCCATATAGTACAATGTGTCAATTACATAACCGAAGTTTTGTATAAGCTCGTCATGTGTAAGCATCTACCTTCACAAGTGTTAACAATATCCAGTATTCGTTCAATATTGGAGTCTATGAGCTTCTTATCGAATATGGGCTTTCCTCCTCTTCGTATATTAGAGTTACCCCATATCATTTCATTAAGTATACCCTCATAGTTATCTACTACTGGTGTGTGTGTAGCCTTTCCCATGAGCACCAAATATCTATTACTGGACTACAGTCATTTACATGTAATTTTATGGGTATATCTGCACAGTCAATATTGCACTCCCATATTCTTTCATCTTGTACCGGCAAGTTGGTGTAAAACCAACTCATATCCTCATAGTGATACCTATTTGACCAGCATACTGGCCACATAGCTTTCAGTGCTATTTCTTTTTGTTCAATATCAACCAATTTAAGTCCCAATCTATCATAATTCTGCACTAATTTGTTATAGCTGACTTTTGGTCATTTACCTTCCCACAGGAAATCTATCACCATTTTCCGATATTTTCTATAGAAAGCTACTGGTGGGGTAGGCAGGGACAGCAGTTTATGTACAAACAAAGAATTAACTAGTGAATTAATAATGGTAACTTTACCTATCAACGTAAGCTTCCTATTTTCCCAAGATTTCAAAATATCCTCAACTTTTTCCAACAATTCAAAGTTGGTCTGGTGTATTACTTGCTTGCTCAGATAGATATATATACCAAGTATTTTAACCGGTTTAGGTGACCAAAAAAGTTTTTTCATTGTATAGAATTTTGCATCAGTGTGCTTAAATGGACCCAATCTTAAAACACTACATTTTTGTGGGTTAATTCTCAATCCTGAAAATTTACTGTACCTATCCAACTCTCCAAGAAGTGCCTCTAGTGACTTTTGCTCAGCTTTTATGGTAGCCCATAAATCATCTGCAAATTGCCCTGCCCGAATCTCAGTTTTTTCACCTATCTGGATTCCCTTTATATCTTCATTGTTTCTAATGCCAATACCCAGAAGCTCCACCACCAAGGTAAATATTCCTGGCGAGAAGCAACAACCCTGTCTGCAAGCACATGATGGTTCAAACCAATTGGACCAGAACCCATTATTCATAACTGTGGCCAGTGGTTGGTTGAATATGACCTTGACCATCTTTATGAACAATTCACTAAAACCAAAGGCCTTTAGTGCTACATAAAGACTTTTCCATTCAACTGAGTCGAATGTTTTTCTGAAATCAAAGCTCACCAGCAGGGCATTTTCCTTCTTGGTTTCGCAATGGTCTATGGCCTGTAAAATTTTAATAATATTTTCTGCTTGATGTCGCCCTTTCATGAACCCAGTTTGTTGTGGATGGATTAGTGTTTGCGATGCATTCTGCATTCTTTTTGCCAGTATTTTTGTGTATATTTTATTATCTGTGGTAAGAAGACTAAGTGGTCTCCAGTTACCCAAGTAAAGATCATCTTTTCCTATCTTTTCTAATAAGGAAATGATGCTTCTGCATGCAGTTAGGTGAAAGATACCTGTCTGGATAATTTCATTGTACAACTCAAAAAGAAATTCTTTAAGCTTAGGCCAAAACATTTTTAGGAAGTTTGTCTACACCAGGACATTTATTGTTTTCTAGATCGAATAGAGCTCTCCCTATTTCTTCCTGTGGTGGAGGTTTATCTATTTCATTTTTAATCTCTTCTTGTAACTGTGGTATTTTGTTTGCTAATGATACCATCTAATCTTCGTCTATATTTCCTGCTGTTGTGTACAACTTTTGATAGTACCTCCTAATTTCATCTAGTATTTGCTTTTCGTTATCAATGATTCTTCCACCTTCTGTCTTAATTCGATATAATGTCTTCTTTTGAAAATTTCTCTTCTCAAGATTCAAAAAATATTTAGTGGGGAGTTCCACTTGGGTTGCCCATTTTGCTCTGGCTCTAATCATAGCACCTTGTGTTTTTATTCTATTTATTTCTTCCATCTCATGTTTGACTTTTCTAATCTGCTCTTTGGTGTCTCAAAATTTTAGCGGATTTACCCCATGCGCTTCTTCATTTAATTTAGTTAGTTTCTTTTCCAATAATTTGAACTTCATATGATTTGATTTCTTACGTTGGCTTGCATATTTAGTTGAGTAGTTAATGAAATGTAACTTCATAATTTTCCATCTCTGTTTAAAGTTTCTGCACTTTTAATTTCAATTTCACGTGCAATAATATCATTAATTGCTTCAACATAGTCTTTATCATGTAGTAGACTATTATTTATTTTCCAGTACCCTGGACCCCTTTTGAATGGGTTCATAGATAGTCGCATAATGACCATTGAATGATCTGACTTAAAACTAGGTTGTACTTGTATATAATCTACAAATTGCATAGTGGTTTGTGTTATTATAAAATAATCCAACCTACTAAAGAGAGGAAACGGTCTGGCCATATGCCAGGTAAAACCATTTTTATGTAGATTTAGATATATATCTGTACATATCAATAAGATCAATATTTTCCATGTCTTGGTGAAGCCAATCAGCTGATTTTTCATTATTTGTTTTCGTGCCCTGTCTGTCTATATTGTCATTGAAGGTCAAATTTAGATCTCCCCCAATAATCATGTAGTCTGGAGTAAAATGTTCAATATCCTTGAATATAGTTTGAAAGAAACTAGGAGAGTGTTTATTTGGGGCGTATATATTGGCCAGGGTAATTTTCACTTTGTTGTAACTACAATATAATATAATTGATCTTCCATCTTCAGTGTCAATAGTATTATGAACAGAGATTTGATATGTTCTACTGAAAAGTATGGATACTCCTCTACTCTTTGAATCTCCATGTGATACCCGTATCTTAGCTCCCCACTCCACACACCACCTACTTATAGTGCTTTTAGTACTATGCGTCTCTTGCAACATAATAACATCCAATTTTTTTGAGTGTAAATAATAGAATATCTCTCTTCTTTTAGCATCATTTCCCATTCCATTTACATTGAACATCACTATATTTAAGTAATCCATGTATAAAATTGCAAACCCCCAATTGCCAACTGACATTTATAGTACCAACATTTCGCAATCTTTGTTATTTTTGTAAAAACATACAATTGATATAAGAAAATGATGAAATGATACAGAGACAGTAAGTATAAAATATAGTTAGAAGAGTTTACCACATACTTACAATACATAGTCTAATCTTTACTAATACGTAATGTTTGGTTGATGTTAATGAGTTAATATGTTAGTATTTAGTACAAAATTGGGACAATCGTGCATTATGTATGTGACATCCTCTTTGGGTGATTTCGCACTTGTTACATTATCCTAATTTTTTCTTTTAATTTTATATTCGTATTTAGTGTCAATGCTATGTTTTGCTGCAGATCTGTGCTAGCCTTGGGCACCTGGAACCAATTATCCATTAATGATTATTTTCTAAAGTCATGTGCCCGTGAAAGTCACAGCCTATTAATTGTTAACAGTAGTCTGTTTTCCACTGGTGCGTCACTTCTACTCCAGGGCATTCAGAGCTTCTTTTGTCACCTTCTCAATGTTGAGAAAGCACCTTTGTCCCAGATGTATGCCACCATATTCTCTAGTGACAAAAACTGCTACATTGTTCAGGCCACGTTGAGTAACAATTCTAAGCATCCTCGCACTGGTCGCATATTCACCATGATCAATGTTCCCAGTGTGTCCACCTTTCAAACTATATGCCAACATTGCATGGTCACATTCTGGGTAGAGGAGCCTTATCTTTAGGTATGCCAATTTAATTTCCATGCTATTTGCTACTCTCACTGCATGACTCCTAAAGATACTCTTCTTGTCGATAACCGGATCCGAGTGGTGAAAGTTAATATTCTCCAACTTATCTTTAGTTTTGTCATCAATGTTGAAGAGATCGGTAGCTGTTGGAGGAAAAATATGTTGTTTCTGTGGAACCTTATTCACAACAAGAACCTTGTTTTGAATATATGCCTCTGTTTTTGTATGTTTTAGTTCCTCTGGTATCTGTGCATTAGCTTTCCTAATTTCTCTTAATTTCTCCTCACGTTGTTTGCAGTCAGACTGTAGTGGCTCAGGTAGTTGGGGGCTGATAAAATACTTGTCTCCCTTGGTGTTGACCACATATTTCGATTTAAATGTGAATTTGAAGATTCTATTTCTCAATGATGGTGTGCATCTTACCACCATAGGTCGAGGCCTATTGTCCTTCGGTGGCGGTCCCAGCCTGTGCGCATTCACTACTTCCTTATCTTCAAGTTCCATACTCATATCATTCTGGAAAAGCCTGAGCACTTTATTCTTACAATCCTCCTCACCATTGTCACCTAAGAAACCAGAAATGACTAAGTTATTAGCCATACTTCTGGCCGTCAAGTCTATAATTTTATCCTTGTTGTTAGACACTTGCTTGTCATGCACTTGGACTACCCCTTTAATAGTAACCACGTCTTCCATAAGCTTTGCATTCTGTGTTTCCAGCTCACCAATTCTGGTGCATAGATTCTTGATCAGTGGGCTTTGGGCCTCCAGGTCCTCTAATCTCGCAGAGAATTCTTCCTGATTCTTATCAATGGCTTTCAGCCTTGGTAGAACTCCGTCCCGATTATCAGTTAACACCTTCTTCAGTGAGTCGAATTTCAGATGTAAATTGGTATTTATCTTGTTTATTGTGGCCATAAGCAGGTTCAGCTTGTCATTTGCATCGTCTACCTGTTCAAAATCCTTCATACTTATCGCTGGTATATCTGTTGATTCTGTCTGACTGCTAGTAGATGTAGTTGTGTCAGTGTAACTTTCTGCAGATATGGATGGATCTATTACTTCGTTTTCATCACCTGCAGTAGCTTGAGTACCTTGAGTTCTACTAGCATTTCTGAGTTTCTGCTTATAGTCATCAGCCATATTTATAGTGTTTTCCTATCCGTATCCTTTTATCTTATATTACTTATTTGTCCATTGTCATACAGTCCTTTGATGTTGCAGCCATGATAAGTGTCATTTTATGTGGGTAATTAGCAGTTTCTCACATCAAAGCAGGAAGTCGATAATTATTCCTATAATCCTTTTAAGAGCATCTTCCTAATCACTGAAACATCCTCCTAACACCTTTAACTACACTTCCTACTATTTTCGTGTTATTTAATTCCGAGATACATAGCTAAAAACCACTTTTTCGGGGACCACACGTAAGCATGATTTTCACTATTCCGCCATGTTCGTTATCTCAGATAACACAATATTTATATACAAATGGGTAGTGACATGTAACCTACTAAGTGTAACTGAGCATCACTCCTGCTAGGTGGCTTGGTAGGCAAAATCAGCTAGCTGCTCTGTCTGTATGTTTTATCGTCTGTGCTTTTATAGCACTAACTTTATCATTCTTCAGCCTTTGGAAGTGGGCCAAAGTCAGATTTAGAGTTTCAGTTTTTAGACTGTCAATCAACATGTTGCTGTGGTAGGGAAGTGTTCTATATTTTCAACATGCTGGCAGTCCTGGGTGTACTGATAAGAATTTAATATCCAAGTGTAAGAGGCAATGAAAATTGAGTTTGAGTTTGTGTGATGAGTGGGTGATGTCAGGGGCTATCTGTAATAAGAACAAACATCTTTTGTTGGGCCCATCCAAAGGACGGGATAACTGCTAGTTTACATGGAAATTCATATTTGCTCAGTGGAAAGTTATCAGCATGTGATTGTAGCTGAAACCAATGGGTTTTAACGATACATTCGAGTTTTCCTATATTTCCCAATTTTCTGCCAAATCCTGGCAGAATTCTGCCAGCATTGACATTCAATGGTTGCGACCCATTGTATGGCAGGATTCTGCCATGATTTGGCAGAAAATTACGAAATATAGGAAAACTCGATAGATCTACATAACATTGTACTTTTAACCAAAGGAAATGTCACTCAAAGCTATTGGAGGGGTGGTTGGTGGGGGGGGGGGGGGTGCGCAAGCGGCCGTTCACACTTGGCGACAACTTTTATGTCGTTAAAAGTAGGTTCTATTAACAACAATGACAATGCATCATTTTGTTTTTGTCATCAAGTGTGAACACTAACATTGATAACCATGCAACCCATTTCTGTCATGTCGTTGTCGTCAAGGTCCCAGGGCAACCTCCGCAATTCATCAAATAGTTTTAGTGTATGATATATTTCATTCAGAGCTTTTGACAAACCATTTCATAGTCCTTCATTACTGCCTTTTCCTGTTTGTTAATTGCCTGCTTTCCTCGATAGCGCCTATGCAGGGTAAACAAACAGATTGAACCCTTGAAATTCTTTATTCCAGACACACCATTGTTTACATGACCGTATCTGGTTTTTCACGACATGCGTTTTTGTCAGATTATCTGACACAGAACAAAATAAATTTCGTCAAAAATTGCCCTCAGTGGGTTTTGAACCCACAACCTCTGGATAATCACTCTAATGCTCTGCCAACTAAGCTAAGTCACTATTTGGCTGTCTGTGTAAATCATTAAGGCCTTTATAAAGTCATGCTCTATTGATTCTGGAAATAATCAAAGTCCAACATGTCAAGTGGTGCATGAAAGAAAGCTCAATTCAAAAATCTCCTGCCCAACCGATTCCTGCCTAACTCAGTTGGTAGAGCATTAGACTGATGATCAGGAGGTTGAGGGCTCAAACCCCACTGGGGGCAATTTTTGATGAAATTTATTTTGTTCTATGTAACTTTAGATCTGTCAGATAATCTGACAGAAATGTGTCAGATTTCCTTATCGTTAAAAGCCTGTGTATGGCCATAACAGCTAAATTTTGACATAAGGGGATACTGATCCCCCGACTTATCCCTATCACCGCGCATCACAAAAAAGCCAGTAATGCTTCAGAAAGTAGATTATTATACTTTATCCAGACGACCTCACCGAAAACTCACTTGTGTATTAATTCAATTTCAGAGAAAAGATATAATTTTGGTAATACATATGGAGAAACAACACGCTCAATGGAAGTCTGCACTCACGACAAGTCTTGTTTCGGAGAGTACATGAAAGGAAAAATAACTACTCAATCTGTTGCTTAAAGTTCTTCCAAATACTGTTTAGAAATATTTTCTCTAATTTCTAACACACAGTATACTTCAGAACTATTTCAGTGAAAATTAGAAAGCAGTATTACAATTTGTGATAATAATCCATTGTTTCGTTTTTTCTTCGCTAGCATTATTCTTATTTGTGAGTAATTTGATATAAAACTATTGTGTCAAAACTATTGCAGTTGTTGTCAATTGCAAAGTCCCTTGTTTGGGTCTGAGGTATTCAATACACGTGAATATATTTTTCATGTGAATCTTCTGCCATTTGCCTTTGAAAAGAATTTGAGGAAAATTAAGGAAAAGCGAAGTAATTCAACACTGCAGACATATATTTATAGATATTTTTCTGTAACAAGTGTGAATAGTTTTCATAAAATTCGTGACAACCTTCCAAGCTGACGTTTCGCTAATCAAAATGGTTCATAGGAAATAAGGTAATACTGATTCGTAATATGTAAATTCTCTGTGATATCTACTTATTTAAAAAAATATTTTGAAAGAGGTACACCTTGAATAAAGTTCAGATAATCCGTGTGATTTGGAGATCAGTAAATACATTTTGGCTTTGTCAATGGTTGTCAACGAGGAAATAGTTTTTGAAGCATCAATAAAGAACACATTTGACCCAAAAATAATATTACATAATAATATTTTATATTAGGAAGATCCCACCTGCATTGGAATTTTTCGAATTGACTTAGAAATGTCTCTGATATTTACAGATTTCCATCGTCAAGACCCACTTCCTGTTGGAAAGTCTCTAGAATCAAATATATCCTTAGGTATACTTGAAAACTTCCAATGTGGGTTGGATCCCTCAACGTAAAATACAATTTTGCAACATTATTTCCGGGATAAATGTATTATCTAATTATTTGGTTCAAAAACTTGACAACCTTTGTAAAACGCTGAATGCATTTTCTGACCTCATCAAAGAATTCTGCAGCAGTTTTATAATGGACGTCTATGAGATTTTTTTTATATTTTGAAGCGTACAAAGAAATAAGTACTACTTAGCTAAAAATGATATTTATTAATTTTTTACCTCATTGGGGAGATCAAAATTTTAACATATTTCATAGTGAGAAAAAATTCTCAAAATATCCAAATTTTCAGCCTGAGTAATTACACATTTCTAATAACAAATATAGGAAATTTTCTCCATCAGTCAGATCTCCTATTTAACATAAAATCTTACCAATTATCACACATCAGCTAAATATTGATTATTTCTCTTAACACTTCAAAATGTGAAAAAAAAGTCTTCATAGATGCCCATCATAAGAACACAATCAGATTTCTTTAATATTGTCGCATTAGTCAATTTTTTTTGAAGTTCTTGTAGGGTGTTGCTGGTACTTAATTTCAAAACCCAAAAAACCCTGGGAAGAAAATTATGCTGAAATTTATGTGAAATTACTTCATATTTTGAGTGATTTTTGATATTTCTGATTAATTAGATTTTTTCAAGGATTTTTCCCTTTGGCTGCACCTCTTGCTAGAGTCTGGGGTATAGTGGATTTTGTTCCCTTTGGGGTAGTACTTCTCGATTTTAGCAA